>OVAU01001829.1:0-13773 GCA_900406315.1 Biscutella laevigata subsp. laevigata
CAAAATGGTCAAGTTCAGGGTTTTAATGGGATTTTTCCCTATCTTTTTTATAGTGTTTCCAGTTTATTAGGCCAATTAGATGAATTATTCATGACTCTCTGATCAAAATTGTGTAAGATCTCTTTGGTATACTGGGTATTATAGTGATAGTGAGCATGTTCAAACCCACAAAGTGCATTTTTCCTTAAGTTTAGTGGTGTCACGATTGATTCGGGGATTTCTCAAGTGTTAAGGCCGGCTCTGACTTTGATTGATCCATGCCATGAGTGGGATTAAAGTATTTTGACTTTTTATAAATGTTAATATTTTATATATACTAATTTACGGTTAAATTACCAAATTATATATATATATATAAAATTGTGTATTTTGGATGCCGACTAAATCAAGTTTTTTATTTATTATTCAACATTATGTGCAGATAAACTTATTATAAAGCCGATTCATATTCTCGTATTACTGTCTTAGTCGGCGTGAGAATTTTTTAAAATATGATATTTTTTAGTTTAACTATTTCATATCCGTTTTGAAAAATCTGAAATACATAAAAATTAAAAAAATCTAATTATTTTTATTATATAAATTATGCAGTTATTCAAATTTTATATAAGAATAATATCAAATAAAATATATGTATGACATTATAATAATAAAAGGTATGATATATTTGCATATGAGATATTCTTTCTATAATTGAAATGACTACATAATATTAAATATTTTAAATATAGAAACATATATAGTATTGTGATATTTATGGTAATGACATTATGTAATTTTATAAGAAACTTGCTTATTTTAAACTTAATCTGAAAACGCACCAAAAGACGACACATCAGCAATTTCGAGCCGAAACTCTTCTGATTGCGACACGTCATCAAAAAAATATAGGGGATAGGAAAAGGAAGATGAGGCCAAGAACTCTTAGGCCTGTGAATTGTTTATCTGTGAGATTTTTTGATCAGTAAATCTGTGAGATTTCTTGATCAGTTCACCTTCTTAGCTTCTTCTCCCCTACATGTATAAAGCATTTTCAGTGGTGACAACAGACTGATCATTTTGTAAGGTGCAACTAGAGGAGCTGAACATATACAAACAGAATTTTGTTTTTTTCTCCATTAGTGAATTTAAATGATACATCTAAATGATACCACCTGACCAATTAATAAAACTTCAAAAATAGTTGACTGAGTTTATCTGACTCTATTATACTCATATGACTGACAAATTTATTCTTATTTTACTTCTAATAATCGAAGAATAAAATTTATACAATTTCAATAGATCGTTCAACTGCACAAATAAACATGAACATAATCTTCGTGATACAAAATTATAAAGCCGATAAATTAGCACGTCATGATAAATAATTACATCAAGATACATACAATTTGCTCTCCGAGCTGTATTCCTAAACCTTTTAATTATCAATTGTCAATTAAAATTTTATATACAAGATTTTAAGCATTTATTACATAAATTGTATTAATTAGAAGAAGAAAATATTATGTCATTGTCGTAAATTCTTGACTACATCTAAAGACCACCCGACTATACTAACAATAATTAAAAAAAAATTATAGTANTTATAGTAAGAAATTTTATTGAAGTTTTCGATAATTAATTTTGAAGTTTGCTAAACCATATATCTGNAATTATAGTAAGAAATTTTATTGGATTTTTCGATAATTAATTTTGAAGTTTGCTAAACCATATATCTGTTTTATAATTACATCGTTCTATTTCATATTGAAATATAAAAAAAATTCATCGTTTTCTTTTATGGACTCATCTTAAATTATATCATTTTCCTTTTGAAGATTTTGTAAGATCTTTGGTCTACAGTCAACAAGAAGATCATCGAGTTTTGTAGTGAATTTGATGAATCGAGTCTTTATCACTTTTTATAAATTATTTTTACAAAAGAGCTTTATGACTCTCAAATATTGAATCTTAGGATTAAAAACAATACTTATAAATGTTCCACTGGCAAGCAAACTTCAGTCTTCTTTTAGCGAAACTATCTTTAACATTACTATTCTACTACTTTCTTTTACATATTTTGTCGGCAACATTAATGTACTGTTCTAACTTTAGATTTTTTTCCAATCTATCAAAGTTCTTATTTTGAAACTAATCTTGATCATATATACAAAGCTCCCGCATTTAAGTATCTTGCCTACTTCGACATGAATTTTTAAAATCCAAAACCGTAAGATACTTTAACTACTTGAACGAATGTTTTGGTAAAATCCACATTGAACATTTAATGCAGTGGCCATTATGCTAGAAAATGAGTATGATTTCAATTTGGTAATCCACCAAACAAGAAATCTAAATTATAGCTAGTGTTTAAATCATATATAATATTATAATCCGAACATATATTATAGTTGTTTGTATTAATATAGTCATTGTATTATCATTCGGGTCCGAGTTTATATATTGTATATATTATTGACAAAAATCCCATATAATATTGTATGAATTTTTATTTGTCCTCTTTTCTCTTTTTAACAAAGAAATTCTAGTTTTACGTATAATTAATATTTTTAATCTGGTATTTTATTGAATTTAAAATGTCAAACTACAATTAAAAATCACAATTGAAATATAAACCAAAACAAAAAACTTAGTCTATGATCTAACAACAATCCCAAAAGTTAAGTCAACAGAATATTAAAAAAAAAACATATTGATCATTAATTATATCTTCTAATTTATATGTATTAGAAAATAATAACAATTAAACGCAAAATGAAATGAAACGCAACTTTCAAAAATTCAACTAACATCAACACAACCGACACAAGTACTTCTATTCACTCTTCTTTCCCAATCAACCTTTTATCTTTTTTTTTTATGTCTACCAATTATATAAAAAAAAACATATCGTTCTGTTTACTTGCTTTATTTCTTACGCAACATATCCATATTCACAATCATTTTCATAGATTATTATTTTTGTCATAATAATGCTATATGCGTGTATTTATATATTAAGAAGTATATATAACCTCAAGAATCGTATAGTCACGAGAGAAAATATTTATGAAACTAAACTATATTAGGAAGAGAATCTCTGTGTATTTATATTATATGTACACGTGAAGAGAAAAAAGCATATATATATATATATATATATATATATATATATATATATATATATATATATATATGGATCTTGTTAATAACCAGTTTCTTCTTCGTTTCGATTCGTTCTTGACTTCTTGAACATTCTCTGAACCGAAGTGGAATTTATGACTCTTTTGGTTGCAGAGTGTGTTTGTGTGACTCCACGAGTATAGACCATAAAACATGCACATCTTCATATGGACATGACTTCACATCCTCATATAATATGTATATTCCTCTTCCTGCACATTTTCAATCTTCTCACATTAACATAAAGAAAATGCATTTATAAAGAGAGTATATGATCCACACACATGTGTATATATATGTAGAGAGAGAGAGAGAGAGAGAACATACTCTTGTTTTGAGCAGAATTGAGACGAAACCAGAGTTTCTTCAAGGGAGAGAAGAAGGATTGGAGCCATCCCATTTCTCATACAGTGCCTTAGGCTCCTCCAAATATGAAATGTTAACTACTCTGTCTTTATTTATAGAGATAAATTGAAATATGTATATAAATAGACTATATATATATATATATATATATATATATATATATGGACTCAACTCAAAATATTCCAACCAATCACTATGCTCCACCTTGGGAAAAATGAGGAACGCAAGGAGCCACATCTATGTGTTTTATATGTTTCCTTTTTTTATTTATGGCCCAAGCACAGCCCGTTCGGTATAATTTGAAATATCACAATCGAAAAATAAAAATAAAATTTGGGTTAGTTTAATTTTAGAAAATAAATTTTTTAAAATGTAGATCGAAAATTAGGTTAAAATTTTGTTATTAAAAAATAAATTATAAGTCTATGCTTGACCAATTTAGACTCAATAACAATCTAGGATCCGAAATTCCATCTCCATCTATTTTATTTTTCTTACTCACAAGTTTATAATTAAATGAATTTTCCCAATAATTTTAACGGTGACACATGGATCCCAATTCCCGATTTAAATTCTAATAGTTTATTAGATTTTCAGTTCATGAGTTTTGATGAAGTATAAAGCAATATCAAGGAAGAATGATGAAATTGTGACTTAATTAATGTTATATTGTAATGAGGTCTATTTTGGTATTACGTGTTTGTCAAACATCTCACTCTCTATATAGCTTTTTTGAAGCTCACTTGTGCCTCAAGAACAATCACATTTCACCTATCATCTTTTCTCTTTCACACTTCTTATTTTCTTATATATGGATTTGCCATCTTATGTGTTATCTCATTCTTATGCTTCATTATTTATATACATATTCATGCCCAATATTAAAAGATTATCTCAAAAAATAAACTCTATTTTGAAGTTTCTAAAACTTTATATTTGAAAATTTGGGGTCTTCTTCTTCCAAAAGTAAAACTTCAACAAAACTTTAAAAGTATTTATATTTTATCATATGGTCCTTATATTTAATCATAGTGAATTTAAATTCATAAAACATTTATAAATAACTAGCACATAAGTTAAAACCTTACAATAATATTAATTAATAAAATGTTACACTAAAATATAAATTTTTATGTTGAAATACATAATTAAATATTAAATTACAAAAATACCACATTATTCCATAGAAATTTATAAAACAAATTTATATGTAAAACTCAAATTTACCATATTATACCATTATATTTTGAAGTTTTTATTTAATTTTATGTGTTAAACTTATATTTATAAAAACAAATTTGAAATATTTATGAGATTTAAAATTTTGAAGGATTAAAAATGATAAATGACAAAATATTTGAGAATAATAAATGTGATGTTAAATTATAAGAACCAAAATGCAAGTAAAAAAATGAAAGTTTTAGAGTTTTTTTTTTAGCACTAAAAATTTCATATTTGAAGTTATAGAGTGTCTTTTGGAGATGCTTTAATGTGTTACCAGAAATAGAATTTTTTTTTCATGCTTCTGAATTCATTTCACGGTGGAAGAGATTATTTAGTCTAAAACTAGAATAACCTGTTTTGTCGTGGCTTAGAGCATCTCCAAAAAGGAATTCTATTTTGAAGTTTTGTGGTGTTCTTCTCCAAAAGCAAAATTTCAAACAAAACTTCAAAAGTATTTATATTTTATAATATGGTCCTTATATTTTATCATAGTTAATTTAAATTCATAAAACTTTTATAAATAACTAGCACATATGTTAAAACATTACAATAATACTAATTAATAAAATGTAACACCAAAACATAAAATTTAACATAGAAATACATAATTAAATATGAAATTACAAATATACCACATTATTCTATAAATTTATAAAAATAAGTTTATGTGTAAAACTCAAATTTACCACATTATACCACTATATTTTGAAGTTTTTATTTAATATTATGTGTTAACACTATATTTCTAAAAAAAAAATTTGAAGTATTTATGAAATTTAAAATTTTTTGATGATTAAAAATGATAAATAGCAAAATATTTGATAATGATAAATATGATATGAAATTATAAGGACCAAAATGTAAGTAAAGAGATGAAACTCTATATTTGAAGTTTTGAGAAGTGAAACTCTATATTTGAAGTTTCTCTATTCAAAACTTTATATTTGAAGTTTTAGAGTTTATTTTTGGAGCATCAAAAACTTCATATTTGATGTTATAGAGTGTCTTTTGGAGATGTTCTTAGAGAGACTATGAAGACCCATCACTTCATAACAAAACAAAAAATAGGATTTTCTTCTCTTGAAAATAAAAGGAATGATTTATCATTTTGATATAAATTTATTTTGATATATGATGAGATTTCATTCAACTTCGAGCATGTTATTATTATTTCAGTCCCATTTGAGTTATTCATCTCATGGGGAATCTTTTGAGATAAGTATCATTTATCTGTTTTTTTTTTTTTTTTTTTTTTTTTTTTTTTTTTTTNTTTTTTTTTGCAAAAGGAGGCTAAATTTTGAAAATTCAAGAATATCTATATATGTTTTTGATTCTTATGTATTAAATGATTGAATGGAAATCTGAAATTACATATAAAAAACGTGAATTGCAATTTAATACCAATTGGTTAGATTCTCGACATTTTGTTTTTGTTGAGTTACCAATCAAAAAATTCCGACAACATTTCAAAGTTGTCATGTTAACAAAGAGAATATTGAATTAAATATATATCCGGTTACATACAAAAACAATGACTATTGCTTAGAAAATGTGTACAAGAAATCCAAATTAATTGTGACCAGAAAAAAAGAAAAAAAAAGAATCCAAATTAACTCTCGCTAATTGTATAGATCAAGTAGCTTGCATGCTATCTTTGATGTAGACTTGTAGTTGCATATAGTTTAATGTAGTTAATGAATTTTATTTTTGTAATTATGCGCATCGACTAGAAATATCAAATTAATACTTGGATTCTAATTCGAGTACGAACAAAATAATAACTAGTAAGAACATGACAATATACTAGATTATCAGTGTAATTTGCTATGTCAAACAATAAATTCGACAAATTTAATTGATTTTCGATACAAAATAATTAAATGATAAATATCTCAATTTATTATATAAATAATTGATGTTTTAAGTTTCTCATGTAAAATTAGTCCTTAATTTCTCTTTTACCCTCCATTAACTATTGATTGTTTAGTTAAATTTTTCAAATTGATCAACTACCTTTCCTACTTATTTGAGTTATAATAGATATTTTACTGATTTTATTAATTTGTTTGTCACTATTCTAAACATCAAATAAAATGAAACAAATAAGGATTATTAGTTCACCAGTCAAATACTTAGCATCGTTATTATCATGTTGGAGTTTCAAATTTCTGTGGGACATTTGCTTCTCTGATTTATGAGAGTTTGACTAATAGATCAGTTTCTTATGATTCGTACTAATTGATAAAAAAAAAATCTAATTTTAACTAATATACATTCATAGTAATATTATTTCGATGACTATCTACTAAATTGATATTTTAATAATATTTGTGGTACGTACGTATAGAACCCATTCATGGTATTTTCATGTATTTTTATAGAAATCATTATTTGTCATAAGAATAAAATATATAGAATTGTGTCTAAACAGTGTAACAGAAAAGAAAAATAATTAAAAGTGTAATGATTTTTAAGACACAATTTTTAGAATAGTGGTCAAATTAAGCAATGAGTATCAAATATTTAATTAATATGACATTTGGGTCCGCAAAAGAAGTGCATGGGACCAACGAGTCAGAAAACTACAAAAGTACGAAATTGTTGAGTTCGTGTTAAACATACACACCAATTCGGACCAAACTATAAATATTATTTTACTTATTTAGAAATAGAAAATTCATGTCAGTGTATAATATTATGTGGTAATGTTAGGGTGCCTTAGAAGTCGTAAATCTCCTTTTATTTCTTTACTTGCTACAGAATCAATCTCTCACCAATACCATCATTTTTATATACACGAATATAGGCCCAAAACCTTATGTAAAACCAAGGAAGAAAAGTTTGTAAGGCATCAATTTATTTAAAAAATTTATTATTTTTCAAAAATATTTATTAGGTAGAATAAGTTTTGATAATAATATACAAATATTTTTTAGTTTTTATTTTTTTTTTTAACTTCAAGGAAATTTAATAGAAGAACAAGTTTTTACAACATATAACCGAGTATAAAGACAACAATAACAACTTATGGGAATGGATGCAGAGATAAAACGATGGGTAAAAACAAAGACAGAAGATGCCAATTATTAGAGAGTCTTGGTCTTGATTGTCATGATTGTCTAAGGCGAGAAGATTTTATTCTACTCGGATTTTCGAGTTGATCCAAGGACCTCGGGAACTTCGGTGATAGAAGCGCAAAATTGATAAAACCGAGAGATATTCTGTGGCATAAATGAAACCCATAGAGATTAAATCCTATCCCAAACAAAAGCTATGTCTAAAAATAATTATGAGCTAGCTTCGGATACCAATCGAGCCAAAAACAGAACGACATTAGACGTGTCCAAAAACAGATCAATTACCAAGCCTTAGACCTGACGAAACTAAACTAGCAACATTCCAAGAGCACAACTAACAACCTGAACTAAGCCCCAACTATTAGCTTAAAAACGAACACAACTAACCAGTGAAAAGAAAACCACGCCGGAGCAAAACCCGATTGTGACCAGAACAACCAGACCGAAGAATCTTCACGGCAGCTGATGCAGCGTAGATTCATAATTATTTCCATTTATTTGTATTTTATTTATAATTGTATTTTAATAATTATCTTTTAATAGTTTCTAGGGTTTTGGGGGTTTTCTAGGGTTTCATAGTTTTATTATATAAAGCCTCTTAGGCTAATATATTATGGAAGTTGATTTTGATATTTTATAAAAGAGCTTGTTTAAGCACTGAGAAGAGTATTCCCAATCATTGTTCACGGTAGATCCTGAGAGGTCTCAACGAGTCCAAGAACCATAGTTATCTGGGCATTCATAAAATCAACAGATCTCTAGTCCTATCCTTTATTGAAGCTTCCGCTACATCATTTGGTATCAGAGCCTTCATCTTTGATTTCTTAATCGAAGAACGATTTTGGATGACAGAAGAAAGTCTTTTTGTCGAGAGTAGAGACCATGAAGTCTACAGAGAGATTTATGGGGATCTAATCTACGACATATATGAAGATGATCTGCTACTCATTGATCAGGTATATTTCGTATTCAGATCTGATGCTTTTAAGAAAGTTCGTGCAAATCTCGTANCAGAAGAAAGTCTTTTTGTCGAGAGTAGAGACCATGAAGTCTACAGAGAGATTTATGGGGATCTAATCTACGACATATATGAAGATGATCTGCTACTCATTGATCAGGTATATTTCGTATTCAGATCTGATGCTTTTAAGAAAGTTCGTGCAAATCTCGTACAAGATTATATTTGTGCAGAATCATTCTGTGCAAAAATCGGGCGATATTCGACTTTTGCAAAGTTTGTGCAAATTCTGGGTTATACACAAAATCCGTTCTGTGCAAATATCAGGCGAAAATCGGGTTCAGCAGAAGCCGTGCAAAATCCGGGTTATGCAGATTCAAGGTTTTATCAGCCAGGAAAATTGAAGAAAACCCTATTGAAGATTCGAGGGCGAATCTTTCTTGGCCGGCAAGACCTGATGCAGCGTAGATTCATAATTATTTCCATTTATTTGTATTTTATTTATAATTGTATTTTAATAATTATCTTTTAATAGTTTCTAGGGTTTTGAGGGTTTTCTAGGGTTTCATAGTTTTATTATATAAAGCCCCTTAGGCTAATGTATTATGGGAGTCGATTTTGATATTTTATATTTTATAAAAGAGCTTGTTTAAGCACTGAGAAGAGTATTCTCAAACCTTGTTCACGGTGATATAGCTCGCTTCTAGAAGGAAGATGACGTGTCGTTTAATGAAGAAGAACGAACACGTGGCAGACTAAAACTGGAGAATGAAGAGAAGCCGTTAGGCCGTTACGAGTCGTTGAGACGTTAAAGAGCAATTGTTTAGCCCATTTTCTTTCATACGAAAAATGATGAACTCTTAGTTACTTCTCTCTGGTTTTTAGAGATTGTATTGAGTTCGCTTCGTTGGAATTCAATCTGAATCTAACACTGTGAGTTTTCTGAATCCGTGTTTTCTTAGAACATTGATTCGATTGTGTAGTTGGATACAACTGATTATATCAAAGGTATCAGATTCATCCGATTCTCGGAAGCAGCATCAATGGCGGAAACGAGATCCAGAGCCATTAAAGAGGCGGTTGCCAAAGAAACAGAGGAGACGTTCAGTGCGAGAATCACAACGCTTGAGGAGCTGGTTGCAGAACAGACTTCGAAGCTGGAATCTCAGAATACAAGGCTGGATGATCAAACTTCGCGGATTGAGAAGGACATAGCTGAAATGTTCGTAGCGGTTCGTGCGATGTCAGCCAATGTTCGAGGTCCACAGGCGCACCACAATCCTTCGTCGAGCAATCAACCTTTTCCGCTGAATGTTGATGGCGGCGATGGAATGCGTGAACGTCAATACAATCCAGCTTATGGAGTCGCGACAAGGATAGGTCGGGTTGATTTTCCAAGATTTGATGGGAGTAACATTCAATAATGGTCGTACAAGGTAGAAGAGTTTTTTGCGATCGATAAAACGTTGATGGATGTTCATGTCAGAATGTCATCTATACATTTCGATGGCGAAGATGCAACTTGGCATCACTCGGTAATGTGTTCTCCCTATGGCTTGAATTTGTTGCATGATTGGAATTCGTATAAACAGTTTCTTAGGGAACAGTTTGAGGATGTGTTAGACGATCCGATTGCGGAATT
Source organism: Biscutella laevigata subsp. laevigata (assembly GCA_900406315.1). Lineage (NCBI taxonomy): Eukaryota > Viridiplantae > Streptophyta > Magnoliopsida > Brassicales > Brassicaceae > Biscutella > Biscutella laevigata. The sequence continues at coordinate 10,433 of OVAU01001829.1, forward strand.
CAAAGAACTGCATGAGACTGATAGTATTGTGGAGTATAATAGGCAGTTCGAAGGAATTAGAACTCGTGTGACATTATATGAGCCATATCATGTTAGCGCATACTTGGCTGGTCTACGATTGGACACTCAAATGCATGTTCGCATGTTTTCACCTCAATGTGTGCGGCAGTGTTTTGTGCTTGGCAGGCTTTATGAGAAAACTTACCCAAAAAAGGTTTGGAATAACCGAGGGCAGAGTTCGAGTAAAGGTTTCCTGCCAACACCGAATGAGGAGCACGCTGTAGGGGTTGAAGGACAGAAGCTTGGTTATAAACCACCAGTGGTCCCTAAAAAGTTTATGTCCAATGCAGAGATGAGTGAGAGACGTGCCACGGGTTTGTGCTACCACTGCGATGAGAAGTATACACCGGAGCACTATTTGGTCCATAAGAAGACACAGTTGTATATGTTGGGGTATTCAGAGGAGTTGGGTGATGACGAGTGCACAAGTGACATTGGCAGTGACGATGATAGCCAACTCCCACAAATCTCGGTCAATGCCGTAGCTGGTATCTCAGATTACAATACGATGCGAGTTCGTGGTATGTCAGGAAGGCGGACACTCTTTATATTGTTGGACTCAGGGTCCACACACAATTTTATTGATCCGAGAGTGGCAGATGACCTAAGGTGTGTTGTGGAGGATGCAGGGGCGACTAAGGTTTCCGTGGCGGATGGAAACAAGCTCACAGGGGAAGGAAAAATCTCAAATTTTCAATGGACTTTTCATACGGTATCATTTCAAGCAGATATGATGATGATTCCTCTGGGAGGCTGTGATATGGTTCTTGGTGTGCGGTGGTTGGAAACATTGGGACCAATAATGTGGGACTTCAAGAAGCTTGAAATGAGCTTTGTTCATAAGAAACTCAAAGTTCTGTTGCATGGTATAAAGGGAGGTTCTGTGAGAGAGGCTAAGGCAATCAGATTGAACAAGCTCAGAGAAAGAGAAGTTCATATTGCTATGTTGTGTGTAACAGAGGTGGCACAGTCTAAAGTGGTGTTGACTTCTGACGGAGTGGAGGAAAGAGTAGCTAAGAATGTTGATGTGGGTATTACCAAACTCCTGCAATAGTTTTCTGCAATATTTGAGGAACCTCATGAACTTCCACCTTCACGGGGACTTCATGACCACAAGATTCCTCTTCTTGAAGGTTCTAACCCGGTGAATCAGAGACCTTATCGATACGCTGTGTACCAAAAGAATGAGATAGACAAGTTAGTCGGTGAATTGTTGAACAATGGTACAATCCAAGCAAGTTCAAGTTCTTATGCTTCACCTGTGGTTCTGGTAAAGAAGAAAGATGGCAATTGGAGGTTGTGCGTTGACTTTAGAGGATTGAATGGCCAAACAGTGAAGGATCGGTTCCCAATTCCCTTAATAGAGGATTTGCTTGATGAATTGGGAGGATCAAGGGTATTTTCGAAGATTGATTTGAGAGCTGGCTATCATCAAGTTCGTATGAGTGCTGAGGATGTTCACAAAACAGCTTTCAAAACATACAGCGGTCATTATGAGTATTTAGTAATGCCTTTTGGCCTTACGAATGCTCCTGCGACATTTCAAAACTTAATGAATACAGTGTTCAAAAAGCTTCTAAGGAAGTCGGTTTTGGTGTTCTTTGACGATATATTGGTTTACAGTGATTCAATGAAGGAGCATTTGGTCCATTTGCAGGAGGTTTTTGCATTGATGGTGGAAACCAAGTTTTTTGCAAAGATGAGTAAGTGTGAATTTGCAGTTAACAAAGTAGAATATTTGGGGCATTTTGTGGGGGAAGTTGGTGTTACAACAGATCCAGCCAAGATAGTAGTAGTCCAAGAATGGCTTGTACTCAAGTCGGTTAAACAAGTAAGAGGGTTCTTGGGTTTGGATGGCTATTATAGGCGTTTTGTGAAGGGATTTGGGTCTATTGCAGGGCCATTACACTCATTGACGAAGAAGGACTCGTTTGTGTGGACTGCAACCACTCAATCGCTTTTGAAACACTGAAGAAGGCTTTGTGCGAAGCACCAGTATTGGCTTTGCCATTGTTTGATAAACAGTTTGTGGTAGAAACTGATGCAAGTGGTGGGGGAATATGAGCAGTTTTGATGCAAGATCACCACCCATTGACATATATAAGCCGCCAACTTAAAGGTAAACAACTACACCTTTCGATTTATGAGAAGGAATTGATAACTGTGGTGTTTGCAGTCCAAAGTGGCGCCATTATCTGTTACCAAATCATTTTGTCATTAAAACTGACCAAAGGAGTTTGAAGTACTTGCTAGAACAGAGACTTAATACGCCTATACAACAACAGTGGTTACCTAAGCTTCTGGAATTTGATTATGAGATTCAATATAGGTAAGGAAAGGAAAACCAGGTGGCAGATGCTTTGTTGAGAGTAGAAGGGACAGAAGTTCTGCACATGGCTATGATAGTAGTGGAAGGTGATTTTTTGCAGTCTATACAGGAAGGGTATGAGACAGATGAGAATCTGAAGCAGATCATTACGAATTTGCAGAGCAACAGACCAGCAAAGAAACATTACTCTTGGCTGAATGGAGTTCTGCGAAGGAAATCAAAGATTGTGGTTCCTAAGGTCACTACATTACGCAATAATATCCTCCAGTGGTTGCATAGCTCGAGTGTTGCTGGACATTCAGTGAGAGATGCAAAACATCAGAGAGTTGAAGGTATCTTTTACTGGAAGGGGATGAGTAAAGATATCCAGTCGTTTATCAAGAGTTGCACAACTTGTCAGCGTTGTAAGTACGACAATGCAACTTCACCTGGACTATTACAACCATTGGAGATTCCTACAGCAATCTGGACTGACTTATCCATGGATTTTATTGATGGATTACCTCTTTCGGATGGGAAATCCGTAATAATGGTGGTCGTGGATCGTTTGAGTAAAGCAGCTCACTTCATTGCTCTGTCACACCCATATACAGCAGTCACTGTGGCACAGGCATTCTTGGACACAATATTCAAGCTCCATGGCTGTCCACAATCGATTGTTAGTGACAGAGACACTATCTTTTTGAGCACGTTCTGGAAGGAGTTCTTTGCTTTACAAGGAGTAGCTTTGAAGATGTCATCTTCAATCTGATGGGCAGAGTGAAGTGGTGAACAGATGCTTGGAGACTTATTTGAGATGCATGTGCAGTGATCAACCTCACAAGTGGAACAAATGGTTGTCGTTAGCTGAGTATTGGTACAATACGAATTATCATACAGCAACCAACCTCACTCCATTTGAGGCAGTGTACTGATAACAGGCTTTTTGTTTCCCCTTGCTGCTACTATTGAT
>OVAU01001830.1:0-13767 GCA_900406315.1 Biscutella laevigata subsp. laevigata
TTTCATCCATAAGGCTTCCCCCTTTCACCATTCACCCTAAAGCTTCCACCTTTTTATCGTTCTCCCCTCACTTTCTTCAATCCGCCATTCACTCCTCCTTCTCCTCATTACTGCTTGGTTGGCATCTTGAGCAAGGACGTATCAAATCTTGGGTTAGAAATGGAGAAACATTTGAAACCTTATAAATTGCATTGGCTTAATGCCGAGGGAGAATTGAAGGTGTCTCATCAAGTGAAAGTGCACATTGTCATAGGAAAATATGAGGATGAGGTCCTTTGTGATATCTTGTCAATGGAAGATGGTCATATACACTTGGGAAGACCATGGCATAGAAGAGTTGTTCATGATGGCTTCACCAACAAATACTCCTTCGGGCATAAAGGCAAGAATATTACTCTTCTCCCAATGAGTCCTCACGAAGTAGCTCAAGATCAACTTCACATGAGGAAGAGAGGTGAGCCTACTGCCTCTAAGTCCTCCAACTTCCTTGCCAATCCAAGTATAGTAAGGAAGTCTCTCCATGATAAACAAACCTTCTTATTGATTGTTTTTAAAGAATCACTTGCATCTATGACTAACCAATCCCCAGAGCTTCTGAGTGTTCTTAGTGATCTTTTGAATCAATTTAGAGATGTGTTTCCAGGAGAAGAGACTCATGGCTTGCCACCACAAAGAGGGATTGAACATCAAATTGATTTTGTCCCAGGCGCAACTTTGCCAAATCGTCCGACTTATAGAACAAATCCTTTGGAGACCAAGGAGCTTCAAAGAGAGGTGGAAGACCTCATGATCAAGGGCTATACCAGAGAGAGCTTCAGTCCTTGTGTTGTGCATGTGCTCTTGGTGCCAAAGAAGGATGGTACTTGGAGAATGTGTGTGGATTGCCGCGCCATCAATAACATAACGGTTAAGTATCGCCATCTAATTCCTAGGCGAGATGATATGTTAGATGAGCTTCATGGTTCTAAGATATTCTCTAAGATTGACTTAAAGAGTGGTTACCATCAAATTAGAATGAAAGAGGGTGATGAATGGAAAACNATGAATGGAAACTGCCTTTAAAACTAAGCATGGATTGTATGAATGGTTGGTGATGCCTTTCGACCTCACTAATGTACCTAGCACTTTTATGAGATTGATGAACCATGTTCTTAGGAAGTTTATTGGCTTGTTTGTGGTTGTCTATTTTGATGATATTCTTATTTATAGCAAGAACCTAGTTGAACATGTTAATCATCTAGAATCGGTTCTAAGTATTTTAAGAAGTGAACAACTTTATGCTAATTTAGCCAAATGCGCTTTTGGAACGGATCCCCTAGTCTTCCTTGGTTTTGTTGTCTCAACTGAAGGAGTCAGGTTGGATGAAGAGAAGGTTAAAGCCATCAAGGAATGGCCTACACCTAAGACAATGGGTGAAGTTAGAAGTTTTCATGGATTAGTCGGGTTCTATAGGAGATTTGTGAGAGATTTCAGCACTTTGGCAGCCCCTCTCACTGAAATGATCAAGAAGTCTATTGGATTTAAGTGGGAGGAAGCTCAAGAGAAGGCATTTCAAGCCTTGAAGGAGAAGCTAACCCATGCACCATTACTAGTACTTCTGGACTTCTCCAAGACTTTTGAAGTGGAGTGTGATGCCTCTGGAATTGGAATACGAGCTGTCCTCATGCAAGAAAAATCAATAGCTTATTTCAGCTTGGAGGAGCTACCTTGAACTATCCAACTTATGACAAAGAACTCTATGCCTTGGTCCGAGCTTTGCAAACTTGGCAACACTATCTATGGCCTAAGGAATTTTTCATTCACACCGACCATGAATCTTTGAAGCACTTGAAGGGCCAGCATAAGCTCAACAAGAGACATGTAAGATGAGTGGAGTTCATAGAAACATTCTCATATGTCATTGCTTACAAACAAGGTAAAAACAATGTTGTACTTGACGCATTGTCTATAAGGTACACTCTTCTTTCTAGCTTGAATGCTAGATTGCTAGGTTTTGAACAATTGAAAGATCTATATGCTAATGACCTAGACTTTGGAAAAGTATATGATGATTGCTTGAGACATGCCGTGGATCATTTCTATGTTTTGGACGGGTATTTATTCTTTAAGAACATATTGTGTGTGCCTCATAGTTCTATTCAAGATTTATTGATTAGGGAAGCCCATAGTGGTGGACTAATGGGACATTTTGGAGTGGATAAGACTGTGAAGGTAGCTCAAGACCATTTTCATTGGCCACACATGAGAAGGGATGTGGAGAAGCTTTGTGCTAACTGCCTCAAATGCAAGCAAGCAAAGGCTAAGGCTCAACCTTACGGGTTATACACTCCTCTCCCTATTGCATCTAATCCTTGGCATGACATATCAATGGACTTTGTTTTAGGATTTCCTAGAACTAAATATGGACATGATTTTATCTTTGTGGTAGTAGATAGGTTTTCGAAAATGGCACACTTCATTCCTTGCCATAAAACTGATGATGTCACTTATATAGCTCACTTGTTCTTCAAAGAAGTTGTCAATTTGCATGGAATGCCTAGGACTATAGTCTCGGATAAGGATACTAAGTTCTTGAGTCATTTTTGGAAAACCTTGTGGAGTAAACTTGGAACTAGGCTTTTGTTTTCCATTAGTTGTCACCCACAAACTGATGGGCAAACTGAGGTTGTTAATCGCACCATGGCCATGCTTCTTAGGGCTTTGATTAGAAAGAATTTGAAATATTGGGAAAATTGCTTACCACATGCTGAATTTACTTATAATTTAGCTAAGCATTCAACAACCAAGTTTTGTCCCTTTGAGCCTCTCTATGGTTATATTCATTTGACTCCATTGGATTTGATACCTCTACCTTTGAGTGAAAGCATAAGTGTAGGTGGTGTTAAGAAGGTCGAGCAAGTCAAGAAGCTACATGAGCAAGCTAAGGCCAACATAGAAGCTAAGACCGAATACTATAAGAAGCATGCTAACAAGGGACGCAAGGAGCAATCAATCAAGGAAGGAGAATGGGTGTGGATTCATTTAAGGAATGAATGGTTCCCAGAAGAAAGAAGTTCAAAGCTTAAGCCGCAGATAGAAGGTCCCTTTGAGATAACCAAAAATATCAATGACAATGTCTATCAACTTGATCTCCAAGGTAAGTACGCCATTAGTTCAAGCTTCAACACTGCTGACTTGATCTCTTTTGATGTAGATCCCACGAATTTGAGGTAAAATCCTTTTGAAGTAAGAGGGGATGATACACAGATGCCTAGCCTAGAGAAGGAGGCTGAGCTTAAGGAGGCGTCTCTTGAAGTTCCCATTGGACCAGTCACTCGTGCACAAGCCAAGATGTTGTCTACAACCATCATGAAGGTCCTAGAGGAGCTAGAAACTCATTGCCAACGCTTGGAGATGGAGGAAGACCCGATCATGCATCACTTCCTCATAACCTCTCCAAGTAGCTAGGCCGGTCAATGAGGTCTTAAGGGGTACTCTTCCTACCAATGAGGTTTGTCCCACTGTGTTTACTCATTGGAGGTTTGACGAGGCCCATTGCACTAGACCTCATCCAAAAGGCCGCACCAAGGAAGCGTTTCAAAATCTTTTGACCGTTAGAGAACACGTCCTTGGTTCTCATCCTTTAATCTTTGTGTTTTGTCTCTTTTACACTTTTAGGGTTTTGGTTCATGTTTGCATCTAAGACTATTTAGCCGTTTCGGCAAATTAACTTTCAACTTTTAAAGAAAACGAGATTTCTCTCATTTGAAAGTCCAATGCTAAGGATGTGTCATATTCCTTAGGGTTTTGGTGTGTCATATCCAAAACCAAGTCTTCTCCTCTCTCAAAGTTTCGATCTTTCATCATCTTTCTCATTTCTCAAGTCGCAGCCACAATTTCATCCGATAAGCATCTCCGGCCGGTCGTGAAGAACCTCAATCATTTCCCACAGCCCAAACGCAGTGTCTCCGGAGTGTCTTTCGACAGTTCCTCCTCATTTCTTCCAAGATACGGGCTTGCAAAGTTTTAGAGCATTTGGAGCTGTTTAGGTCGGAGGAACTTGATGAGATTTTTTCGTACGGCACGCGTGACGTAGTCACGGCCGTACTCTGTTGCCACCATTCTACTCCGCCGACCGAATAATCTCTTTTCCCACATCTCTCTCGGCTACATCTCATTATTTCCCTCAGAGAAGGCTCATGCATATTTTCGCATCATTTGGAGTAGATTAGGTTGTGCAACTCTTTTCTTTCTAAATCTTCTTGGTCCTACCCCACTGTCGTGGTGCATTAGGACCCTTAGCCACACTTCAAAAATAACCAAGAGTAAATTTATTTCATTCCCATGGTGGCCAGCCTAGCATTATTTTGGTGTTGAGTCGATATGCTCACAACCAAGCTACCCTTAAGGGAAGTTTAGGCATGGGATTTTGCCGCTACGCGAAGTTCCTCTCCATTGCTCTCTCAACAAATGGTCCGGGTATTCTCATGGGATTTTGCCCCTATGAGATATCCCTTGGATCATTGGCTAGATGATCAAGCCTAGCCAAGCATTATGTGGGGTTGAGAGAAGACTCTTAGCCAACATCCTTTTGATTGATTCCCAACATATTTTGATCACGGTTTCCTTAAAGGAAACTCTCTAGACCCAACTGCATAGTACTCACACATGAGTACTATTGAGATAGAAATGTGTAGTAGGTAAATAAGAAAAGACAAATATTTAATACAACAAGTAAGAGAAAGACTCGATCTAGGCAAGCCGTGAGTACAAGTGAACCGAAGAGAAGTTTGGCTTAAGTCCTTCGATCTAGTCACGGTCCAAACCTTAGGAACGAATATAAACCCCAAAGAACTTAAGGTTTTTCCAAACCTTAGGAACGAATATAAACCCCAAAGAACTTGAGGTTTTTATCAGAAAATCGAAACAAAGCAATAACAATAAGAAAAGTAACAAAGAAGCAAATGAACTCGCGGTTCTTAAGCTTTGAAGCTCTCGACCGTTAGGACTAAGAGAAACGAAGACTTGGGCACACATGAAGGTCACATGCAGTATCAAAGCAGTAAAGAGACAAGAGACAGTAGCAAGAACAAAGAAGAAACGATTTTATTGCTTGGTAAAGAGAAGAAACACGTCAATGGATTTTAAAGAACTCGAGCACACTAAGACAAGAGGTTCGGCCTCTATTTTCTCCACTCGAGAACCATAAACTAATACACGCCTCCTTACAGATCAAATTCTCTTGAGGACTCAGATCGTCTTTGACCGCCAAGGAAAGGTGGCGACGAAGCGTGTTCCGTCAAACCCTGTGGGCAAATGAGATGAAACTTGTCAGATCTCTCAAATATACAAAATAAGAAAAGTAGTTGAAAGAGATTCAGAGAAAGAAGTGAAATGGTCGGAGAAGTTGAAATGGCTCTCTGAGTACGGTCGTGTACAGCTACGCCGGTCGTACAAAGAAAAATGTGAGAGAGTTTCACTGCCTAAACAACTTCGATATCTGTGAAACTTGGTATGTGCACTCTTTGGGGGAAATGATGAGATGCAGTCGAGAGAAATTTTGGAAAAGTGGGTGATTAGGTCGGCGGAGTTGATTTGAGGCCACAATGTACGGTCGTGACTACGCCACGCGTGTTGTACGAAGGATGTCTTCACGTTCCCACGACCAGATCGACTCCAAATGCCGCGATTCTTTGCAAGCTTCACTCTTGGACGAAATGATGAGGAATAGTCGAGAGAAACTCCGAGAACTCCGAGGTTAGGCTGGTGGATTGGAATGAGATTGCATACGGCCGGCCGGAGATCGATGAAGTTGCCGAGAACACTTGGAAACGAGAGAAAGAGAAAAGATCGAAGCTTTGAGAGGAGAAAGGTTTGGTTTTGGATATGACACACCATAACCATAAGGAATATGACTCATCCTTAGTGTGAACTTCCAAAGAGAGAGAGAAATCTCATTATAATAGAGTTGAAAGTTAAGTTTGCCAAAACGGCTACAAAGCCCTTAAATAGTCTTGCTTGCAACTTAAACAAAACCCTAAAAAGGGAAGGAAGATCAAAACGCAGGGTTTAAAGAGATAAGGACCAAGGAAGTTTTTCTAATGGTCATAAGATTTGACATGCTTCCTTGGCGCGGCCTTTGGATGAGGTCTAGTGCAATGGGCCTCATTAACCTTTGGTGGGTAAACCACTTGGGAAAAACCCCACCGAAGGAAGAGTACCCCTTAAGACCTCAATGACCGACTTAGCTACTTGGAGAAGATGTGAGGAGGAAATGAGTGATCGGTTCTTACTCCTTCTCCAAGTGTTGGCAATGGGTCTTTAGCTCATCTAGGGTCTTCATAATGGTTGTAGCCATTCTTCTAGCTTGGGCACGAGTGATTGGTCCCGTAGGTATCTCAAGGGAGATCTTTTCATGTTTGGCCTCCTTCTCTAAGCTAGGCACCCGTGTATCATCCCCTCCTTCTTCAAAAGGATTTGACCTCAAATCCGCAGTATTTACATCAAAAGAGATCAAGTCAGCCGTGTTGAAGTTATAACTCACGGAGTACTTACCGTGGAGGTCAAGTTGATAAGCATTGTCGTTGATCTTCTTTGTGATTTCAAATGGGCCATCAATTTCTGGATTAAGCTTTGAGTTTCTTTATTCCGGGAACCGATCCTTCATCAAATGAATCCACACCCAATCTCCTTCCTTGAGAGCTTGTGCCTTGCGTCTTTTGTTTGCATGTTTTGTATAATATTCTGGCTTAGCCTCAATGTTGGCCTTAGTTTGTTCATGCAACATCTTCATTTGCTCGATCTTCTTAGCACCACCTACACTTATGCTTTCACTCAAAGGCAAAGGTATTAAATCCAATAGGGTCAAGGGAATGTAACTATAGACAAGTTCAAAAGGACAAAACTTGGTAGTAGGATGTTTTGCTAAATTGTAAGGAAATTCCGCATGAGCCAAGCAATCTTCCCAAGATTTAATATTCTTTACAATCAAAGCCCTAAGAAGCATGGCCATTGTTCGATTAACAATTTCAGTTTGCTCATCCGTTTGAGGATGACAACTAGTGGAGAAAACCAATTTAGTACCAAGTCTATTCCACAAAGTTTTCCAAAAGTGACTCAAAAACTTGGTGTCTCTACGTGAAACTATTGTCCTAAGCATTCCATGCAACTTAATCACTTCTTTAATGAACAAATTTGCAATGTGGGAAGCATCATCCGTTTTATGACATGGTATAAAGTGAGCCATTTTTGAAAATCTATCAACAACTACAAAGATGGAGTCATGACCATATTTAGTCCTAGGCAGCCTTAAGACAAAGTCCATAGACACATCATGCCAAGGATTAGAAGCTAGAGGGAGAGGTGTGTACAAACCGAGAGGCTGAGATTTAGCCTTGGCTTGTTTGCACTTGAGGCATTGAGAACATAGTTTCTCCACATTCCTCCTCATGTGTGGCCAAAAGAAACAGTCTTCAGCTACCATCATGGTCTTATCCACTCCAAAATGTCCCATAAGGCCGCCACTATGAGCTTCCCTAATCAACAACTCTCGGATAGATCCATTAGGTACACACAAATGGTTTCTAAAGAACAAATATCCATCAAGAANTGGTTTCTAAAGAACAAATATCCATCAAGAATGTAGTAATGATCTAAGGAATGAGATAGACATTTAGCATAAACATCTTTAAAGTCAAGATCATCAACATATAAGCACTTGATTTGTTCAAAACCGAGGAGTTTAGCATTTAGACTAGAGAGTAAGGTATAGCTCCTTGATAATGTGTCGGCCACGACATTACCCTTACCTTGCTTATAAGTAATTACATAGGGGAAGGTTTCTATGAACTTTACCCATCTTTCATGTCTCTTGTTGAGCTTGTGTTGGCTCTTGATATGTTTGAGTGATTCATGATCCGTATGGATCACAAATTCCTTAGGCCAAAGATAGTGTTGCCAAATCTTTAAGGCCTGAACCAATGCATACAACTCCTTATCATAAGTTGGATAGTTGAGGGTAGCTCCACTGAGTTTCTCACTAAAGAAGGCAATAAACTTCTTGTCTTGCATAATAATTGCATCAATGCCAAAGCTCGAAGCATCACACTCAATCTCAAAGGTTTTGGAGAAGTCCAGAAGTGCTAATAATGGTGTGTGGGTTAGCGTTTCCTTCAAGGCTAGGAATGCCTTATCTTGAGCATCCTCCCACTTGAAACCAACTGATTCTTCATGACTCCGGTGAGAGGAGCAGCAAGGGTACTGAAATCCCTTACAAACCTTCTATAGAAGCCGGCTAGGCCATGAAAGCTTCTAACTTCTCCCACTGTCTTGGGAGTTGGTCATTCCCTAATGGCTTTAACCTTCTCTTCATCAACCCTTACGCCTTCAGTTGACACAACAAAAACAAGAAAGACTAGGTTATCTGTTCCAAATGTGCATTTAGCCAAATTAGCTTAGAGTTGTTCCTTTCTAAGCACTTCTAGAACCGAATTCAAATGTGAAACATGGTCATCTAGGTTCTTGCTATAGATTATGATATCATCAAAGTAGACTACCACAAACAAGCCAATGAATTTCCTAAGGACATGGTTCATTAATCTCATGAAAGTGCTTGGAGCATTTGTTAAGCCAAAAGCAATTACCAACCACTCATACAAGTCATGCTTAGTTTTAAATGCGGTTTTCCATTCATCTCCTTCGTTCATCCTAATTTTATGTAGTCACTCTTAAGTTCTATCTTATAAAATACTCTAGAACCATGAAGCTCATCTAACATATCATCAAGCCTAGGAATTGGATGGTGATACTTAACCGTTATGTTGTTTATAGCTCAGCAATCCACACACATTCGTCATGTTCCATCCTTCTTAGGAACAAAGAGCACAGGCACAGCACAAGAACTTAAGCTCTCCCTAATATAGCCTTTTCTCACACTACAAGAAAAACGTTCATTGATAACACGTAAAAAAATACTATTATACATCTTTAATAGCGTTTTCATAAACGTTGTGTCTACCGCAGCTATCATAGATATACACATATAATTGCGTTTTTGTTCTGACGCTATTATATTTATCTCATTTATAATAGCGTTTTTAAAACACTGCTATTATATTGGTCTCATCTATCATAGCGTTTTAGGAACAATGCTATATATTAAATTTGAGGGTATGATGGGTATATGATAAATTTTATATTTAAAACTTTTAATATTAATTATTATATTTATAAAATTAAGGAAATAAATTTCTATATTAATTCTTAAATATTTTAATTTCATTTATAATTATTAAAGTTATAAATTAATTTATAAAAAACAAAACAATACAAAAATTCAAGAAAATACAAGAAAAATACAAAACAAATACTCGGAGCTCATAGCCTCGCTCGCCATCATCCTCCGCTCTACCTAGCCATCGACCTCGCTGGCACCGTCGATCTCATCGAGGCCATCACCCATCATCCTCGTCGGCGCCATTGACCTCGCTGGCGCCATCAGCCTGGAATCCAGATCTTGTTCACGATTTTGAATCTCTGGATAAACCATCATTCTCGCCGGCGCCATCAACCTGGAAACCATCGGCGATTCTATTGGACTGAGTCTTCTTCTATGGATAACGAGCTACTCCCAACCTCACCTGAGGGATAAAAAGAAGACAATTAGATATCTCGCTTCTCTCGGACCTTTTCTCCAATCGTTTCACCAGACGGCGATATCGGGACAACGAGATTCACGGCCTTGTCCTCTCTTCACGCCGTCTTCATGCCGGATTCACGCCAGATTCACGGTCACCGAATTCATGCCGGATTCACCTGCGAAGAAAGAGAACGACGTGAGAAGAGGAAACGACGAAGGGAGAAAGAGAAGAAAGAAAGAAGTGAAAAAGATCTGAACCATATTTTTTTATCCAACGGTTAAGAATAATGATCCATGTTTGTAGGTATTAGCCAATCAAAATTATTCTATTCTGAGCCATTAGATTTTATGTTATCAAGGGTCAAGATTAAAGGAAGGTGATCTTAGTGTATTAATTGTAACCAATCAAAAATTAATATATGTATTAACTGTAATTTGTAATAGTTTCAATTTTTAAGTTATTTTGATCTAAAATTTGTATATTCTTTGTAAAAGTTTATTTTAAAAATTTTATTTATCTAAATATTTTATCACTTTTGGTTAATAATTTCAACTTTCAATTTATTTTGATCGAAAGAATATATGATTTACGGATGAATATATGGTTTATGAATGAAAAATAGGGTTTAGGGTCTAGAGATGAATATATGATTTATGATTTGATGTTCAAATGTTAGAATTTTATGGTATATAATATATGATTTATGTTTGATTTAACGTGTTTTAGAATTTAGAGTTTATAAAATATGATATATTTTTTATGTAAAGAGTTTTAGAGTTAATAATTTGAAGGTGAGGGTTATATATATATATATATATATATCGACTATAGTTTTTATTTTTGTGAAACGAGAGTACTTAAATAAGCTCAACTATAACTCTCAAAACACAAGTATGAAGTATAATCCTCTAAACACCAACTAACCCCTAAACCACATGTGATCCATAAAAGCCAAACTTTTGAATTTTATTTTATTTTTGGAAATATATTTCTTTGATTAATTTTATTTTCTATTGTAATTTGCATTTTTGTTTTGTTGTCAAATACAAAAACACAAATTTTTTTGTTTCAAACCCCTAAAAACCTAACACATAAACCCTAAACCCCATCTAACCCCTAAACCAAAAAGGAACTAGAAAATTTTAAAGTTAAGGGTTAGTGTTTTAAATTTTTGAGTTTAGAGTTTAGGGTTTAGGGTTTGAGGAGATTATTGTCAAATTTTATATATTTACTCAAATAATTTAACAAATAAATATTATTTTAGGATTTTGATATTAGATAGCGCTATATTAGTGTTATCATATCGTTAAATTTTATAGGGCGGAAACTTAATTTTGCCACACAAAATTTTAGCCTATTTTCACTTGGTGTACGAAATTAGTTCCCGCCCTATAAAATTTAACGATACGATAGCACTAATATAATGCTATGTAATATCAAAATCTTAAAAACATATTCATTTGTTTAATATAATATGTAAATATTTAAAATTCAATTCTATTACTGAATATGTATTGAAATATAACAATATATACCAAATATAGTTTATATTTTTGTGAAATGAGAATGTTTAAATAACCTCAAACTATAATCTTAAATCACAAGTATGAAGTAAAATCGTTTTAACACAACATCTAACTCTTAAGCCTCATTTAATCCATAAAACCCAATAGAGGAAATTGGAAAAATTTTATGAAATATTTTGCTCAGTGTCATTCGTGAAAATTTTCGTGAAATATTTTTCTAAGTGTTGGAAAACTTTAACACAGCGTGTTTTCGTGCTATTATATAGTATCGAAAATATACAAACATCGACAATAGCAATTCTTAAATGCGTGCTGTCGCGGAGTACTATAAAAAAATTGATTTTTTATTTTTTTAGTTTGGTGAACTTAATTAACAAACTAATTGAACAAATTTGATTAAATGATGGGTAATTGGCAAATGTTTGTTGGATTAAACACAATTTCGGTTTCTTTTTAGTGAAATTATAGAATAGCATGTTTTTGTGCTATAATAGACGATTGAAAAATCTGAAAAATTGTATACGATAGCATTTAGACATTTCGTGCTATGGTGGAGTGCTATCAATGAACGTTTTTTTTGTAGTGTCATGAGGTCTTCAACTTGTCTTTGAAGCTCCTTAGTCTCCAAGGGATTTGTTCTATAGGTCGGACGATTTGGTAAAGTTGTTCCGGGAACAAAATCAATTTGGTGCTCAATCTCTCTTTGTGGTGGCAGGCCATGAGTCTCTTCACCTGGAAACACATTGTTAAACTGATACAAAATTTCACTAAGAACACTCGGAAGCTCCGGTGAAGGGTTAGTCATACTAGCAAGAATTTCCTTATACATAAAGAGTGAAATAGGTTGTTTAGCATGAAGGGATTTCCTTACTACAATTGAGTTAACAAAGAAGTTGGAAGACTTAGTAGAAGGTTGCTCATCTCTCTTCCTTAGGTGTAATTGATCTTGAGCCACTTCTTGAGGAGTCATTGAAAGAAATGTGATCTTCTTTCCTTTGTGCGCAAAGGAGTACTTGTTTGAGAAGCCATCATGCACAATCCTTCTATCATATTGCCACGGCCTTCCCAAGAGAATATGTCCCGCTTCCATTGGCAACACATCACATAGTATCTCATCTTCATATTTTCCAACAGCAATAGGGACAGTCACTTGATGAGACACTTTCAATTCTCCTTCGGCATTAAGCCATTGCAACCGATATGGCCTCGGATGCTTCTTCATGTCTAAGCCAAGTTTCTTCACCATGGTGGTGCTAGCCACATTGTTGCAGCTTCCTCCATCTATGATGAGGCTACACACCTTCTTGTTCACAAAACACCGAGTGTGGAACAAGTTATCTCGTTGCTCTTCATCTGTGGTCGTTGGGAACAACTTCAAGGCCCTTCTAGTAATCAAGAGCTCTCCTTGAGCAACCTCTTCTTCACACTCATCAGGTGAGTTCTCATCTTCTTCTACTTCATGAGCAGCCTCTTCATTCTCAGAGACATATTCTCCATCATCAAGAAGTATCATAACTCGTTTGTTGGTGGATTTGTTTGCATAGTGGTCGCGACCTTGACACTTGAAGTACTTGACATCACGAGTTCTTGTTGGATTAGGAATGCCTTTACCCTTGTCTTTGCAAGAACTTGGTTGCTCCTTTTTTTCCTTCATTGGTAGTTGGCACAAAAAGTTTCTTAGTCATGCTCCAATCCTTGGTAAAACTCGGCTTATTGTATTTGGCGTATTGTGACTTGAAAGGTGTTTTCCCTTTCCTTTTGATTTGTTGTTCTATCATCACAGCCTTGTGAAGCATCTCCTCTAGTTCCACATAGTGTTGGAGCTCCAAGTGATCTTGAATATCTCGGTTGAGGCCACCAAGAAAGCGAGCCATAGTAGCTTCATGATATTCTCTTAGATCAACTCTTAGGAGAAGCATCTCCATCTCTTGGAAATAGTCCTCAACTGACTTGGAACCCTGAGTCAATCTCCTAAGCCTTTGAAGAAGGTCACGGTGATGATGGCTTGACACCAATCTCTTTCTCATGGCCGCTTTCAATTCAACCCAAGTATTAACCGGATGCTCTCCATTTATTCTTCTAGAAGTAACCATTTGATCCCACCAACTTAAAGCATAGTCATGAAACTCAGTAACTGTCATTCTCACTTTGTTGGCTTTGGAGTACCATCTACATTCGAAGACAAGCTCAATCTTCTTCTCCCATTCCATGTAAGCATCTGGATCACTCTTTCCATGGAAATGAGGTATTTTGATCTTGAAGCCTTCAATGCGTTCTTGCCTTAGCTCACGGTAATAAGGCCTTTGAGAAGCTTGGCTTGTGTGATCAAAGAGATCATTATCTTCCTCTTGGTATCTTGGATACGCTTGTCCTGGTCAAGGATCTCTTGGAAGTCTCTGCAGCTCTCTTCAAACGTCTTGAGGTTCAAAAGCGTCTTCAACCTCATAGCGCCTTCTAACTTGATCTCATTCAGGTTGTTGTCTAGGATGAGGACCTCTTGGCTTTCTCCAAGGTTGCATTCGTTGAGGAAAGAAATCTTCTCCATCCTCCGGATAAGGGTCTCTAGGTCTTGGCCGTTGAGGCGATGATATACTCGGTTTTTGTCTATATTTTATTACCATCTT
>OVAU01001831.1:1964-12694 GCA_900406315.1 Biscutella laevigata subsp. laevigata
GGCAAATCAAACGCATGGAAAATCCCTTCTTCACCTTCTGATTCTCTCAACAAATGGGCTGAGAGTTTGCGGTTTCATGTAGGCGACTCTCTCGGTGAGTTTTCTTACCCCAAAATCAGCTCTTTCCTTCAACATTTACAATCTTCTAAAACTCTGTTGAATGTGTGACAGTGTGGAAGTACGATGGGGACAAGGATTCGGTTTTGCAAGTAACAAAAGAAGCTTACATTAACTGTAACACAACAAACCCAGCAGCTAATTACAGTAATGGAGATACTAAGGTGAAGCTAGAGAGACCTGGTCCTTTCTTCTTCATCAGTGGCTCTAAAAGCAATTGTGTAGAAGGTGAGAAGCTTCATATTGTCGTCATGTCAACCCGTGGTGGACACAATGGTGGTTTCTTTAGTGGTTCTTCTCCTTCTCCAGCACCCTCTCCTGCTTTGGGAGCTTCAGCTGTTGCTCCTGCCACTGGTTCTGCATCTTCTTTGTCCAGTCGAGTTTGCGGTTTGGGAATTGTTGGATTAGGAATTGTTTTGCTCTGATTTTGTTCAGATTCTATCTCCGATTTGCTCGATTCTTTTAGCCTCGTGAAAATGGTGTATTTCCGAAAATGAATTCTCGAACTTTTAGCAAACAGTTGCTAACACAATGAACCACAATCCTAACACTAGGTCCAAAAAGGAAGGATACTATCAAATATGAGTTGAGAAATCCAAAAATTCATGAACTTCTAGGCTCTGGATACTTTTGGCCATAGTTGTTAAATCTTTTGGAATTTTGACCATCGTATAGTTTGAAATAGAACAGATTCACCGACTTTAAGAGCTTCCCAAAAAGGTCGTCTACAAAATGTACAGTATGCAACCTACTAGGTCTAAAAAGAAAGAGTTGAGAAAACCAACTTCAAACAGAAGAACAATGAGGAATGCAACAACCACGATCCAGGATCCTGTAAATGTAGCAGCATCTGCAAAAGATGAAGAAAAAAGAGAGCCAAAGAAAATGATTATGAAAATGAATATACAACCTACTTAAAGGCTACAACATCATCCTTTGTTATTAAAAGAAAAGCGTCTCAAAGATACCCAAAAGCATACCATCACTCAGAACAAGAAAATACTTCAATGCAAAAGGAAAAACTCGTAAAGAGGCATTTTTTTTTTCAAAAGAAGTCGAAAAACTGTGTTTTTATTACNCAAATACTTCAATGCAAAAGGAAAAACTCGTAAAGAGGCATTTTTTTTTTTCAAAAGAAGTCGAAAAACTGTGTTTTTATTACGGGATAACAATCTATGGATGTCACAATTAAGAGTTTACTATTATTTGAAGAGAGTATTCGTTTTTTCCTGGATGGCAGATCTAGTTGGCATTTTTAGAGATTTGCTTTCATGTATTAGAGATAATCAGCATTACCATTGATATATTGGTAAATCAGGTTGTAACAACTTCAACGTCCTCTGAAGCATCAGCTACAGCCGTTAGAGGTCCCTTCAAACCATTTACATTGTTCCCGAGAAGCTCACGAGCTGCCTTTTCAAGAAAATCTTTAGCAGCAGACTGAACAGATTGTTTCTCATTTGACTGATACTTCCTCTTTTTTGCATTTTTTTTGCTACTTGATTTCTCTCCTTTGCTGAGGTCTCTGATGTTTTGCTTTTGGTCTAGAATTCATTAAGCAATGACTGTCAGAGAAACATAAACATAAAGCAAAGAGAAACTTGGAAGTAGAAACTTACCCGAAGTAAGATCAGGAAGAGAGTGATTGATGAGACGAGCTGCTGCCTGGCGGTTTACCATAGTAGTCGGGCGCAATGGTTCTACGATACAAAAGAGAAACAGATCAGATACCATTTAGTGGATAAGATATTGAAATTAAAGGTAGCAGTTTAGTTTCTTGATGCATATTTCGATTAACTAAATAGGCTACTCAGCCCATTAGGATCAGTTAGCAGATCGACAAAGCGATCCTTGTTCGAAAGGCCCACGAAACATTCTACAAAACGCGGCGCACAAACCTTACCAATCGAGTAAATACCATCTAAACGGTAATACATAAGTTCATTCGATAAACAAAGTTTACCTACATCTCCCTTGCATTTAATATAATAGGTAGATGCAATAAAGAGTTCTCTAACTAAAATCATTATATCTACATAACTTTAGAATCAACACTAAGCATAGAACAAAACAAAAGAAAACTAACAAATAAAGATACATGATCCCAAAAAACAAAGGTCATAAACACATTTCCTCTTAATAGAGAATGTATTATTCCACAAAAATTATCCGCAGGATTTCATCTACCACATGAGAAATGACTAGCACCTATCATATCAATCCTCAACAACTTTATATGGTAATTCTAAACTGAAAGCATAATTCTTTTAAAGTAGTTTAAACATCACACCCAACAACTTTATAAGGTAAATGGATGCAGGTATTCATCAATGAAAAGAGGTAACAAGAAACTTGTTTAGTATACGAGACAAGACAATCCACCAATTCAAATTGAAAATAAATGGTTTTGTTACCAGCGAAACAAAGTTCAGTAACCTAAAACTTGTTTTGTCCCCTCAATTCAACTGTAAAAAGCAACAAGCTTCTCCTTTTACAAATCATTCTTTACCTTTACTTCTATCCATACACCGCTGAAACTTCTCTCTATACACGTTTAGCCTCTCCTGAAAAAACCACACAGCCAAATTTTGATCAAATTTTCGAAATTAGAGTCTCAACAAACACACAATGATTGAGCTAAAACTGAATTATACATACCAATTCAGATTTAACACGATGATCACTGGGATCAACGCCAGTACACTTCAACCTCACTGGAAACCGAAACAAAGCCACAAACAGTTGTAACAGTAAATCAATTAAACAAACTTCAATCTCATAGTTTTCCTTCAATTGGAAAAAGATTAAGAAGAAAAGAGGGTTACGATTGAAAATAGTTGTGGTGGCTTCAGCAAGCAAGAACATAGTCTTAGCGCGCATCAATGGCTTCATTTGGGCAAGAACTTCTGGCTCGGCTAAAGACAGCATCTCCTCAAGCTGCGGTTTCAGTTCCTTCAAGTGAGCAAGCGTTTCGTTCACGGCCTGAATCGCTGATTCTGGAACAACTCCGCTACTTCCTCCACGTCCTTCCATATTGATCGACCGAGAAAACTAAAACTGAAAATTCCGATAGATGAAGAACAACTAAGCGGTGGCTCGCCGAGTGAGAGATAGGTTTCCGGTTGAATTCACTCAGTAGCTGACAACTGTTGAGAATCTTATAACAAACGAAGAGGCGCTTCTACAATAGAAGAAAGAACAAATAATGGGCCGTTAATGGGCCTTAGCCGAGAGTCAGAATTAAAAGGCCCATATAATGGAACTATCAAATATTATAATATATATCCTTCTATTGTTTTTTGTTTTCTCCTCAAGCCCTAGGTTTCTGATCGATCTCGATTACCCCAAACCCTAGTTTCTTAATTTCCATGGCTTTCTACATTGATATTTCCCAATCTGCAATTAAGGGTTTCAGTCGAAACTAGTCTCGTTGTCGACGAGCAAAAGGTTTTTTTTTTAAAAAAGTTTTCTCCTGTGAAGTTGGATGCTGAAGAATGAGTTCTTTCTCACTAACCCGAAAGAAAACACCATTCCAGAAACACAGAGAAGAAGAAGAAGCTAGGAAGAAGGTTTGTTGTTTTCAATCCTAAATCCAAAACGTTCAAAAGGGCATTTTTATTATTCATGAAACTAGTGAGCTTAAATTTTCAATCCACCGCAGCTGAATTTTGTAATCAAGGGTTTCATCTTAATGTAGAAAGCGGAGGATGAAACAGCTCGTCTGTATCAAGAGTTCGTTGAATCCTTTCAAGGGGACAATGCAACTCAGACTTTTGTTCGAGGTGGGACAATTAATCCTGGCGACAAGCCCAAAGTTGATTCTGAAGGTTAGTCTTAGAGAATGTTATGGCTTTAACTCTTGTTACATGCCAATTTGTGTGTCCATTGTGCTTTGTTCTTCTTTTTATGGTGTCTAATGGTAGTGCAACGCTTTTGTTATGTTGAGATCACATTAATAAGAGTATGGATCTTTTTCTATGCATTCGCGGATGGCAGGTGAAAAGTCCAAAGATGGGGGTTCGATTTCAAAGAAGGGGAGTAGGTAAACTGGTTGCTTTTGATTGATCAATCTTGTTGTGGTGCTAAGAATATTGTGGCAAAGCCATCTTAAACAGAAATAAGTTTAACTGCTTGTGAATCTTTTGTATGCATTTTTATATGCTTGTTACAAGACTCGCGTAGCATACCATCAATAATGTGTTTGTTATTTTTATATGTCATATATTTTGTCATCTATGTATAGCAACTATCAGAGTATTCATGCTTTGTTGTTAAAAGTGGTGGGTCTTAGGAATGATGTTCTTGTATTGCTTGATAAGTTGAAATCCATGCGCGTGTTATTGTGATATAGAAGATTATCTTCCTCATAATCTCTGCAGGTATGTTCCCTCTTTTCTTCCACCACCAATGGCATCTAAGGGTAAAGAACCAGAGAAGAAGGTCAGTAGCGTTGAATTTGCCACTCTATTTCTTATGTTAATTGGGTTTCATTGTTTCAAGCAGCAATTGTTAATTGTAAGTTTGTTTGTTTCATCTTTCTAGAGGGAGGAAGAGAGGCTTAAGGAAAGAGAAAAGGGAAAGACTCGAAATATAGATCATTTCATGGAGGAGTTGAAACGCGAACAAGAAATGAGAGAAAGGCGAAACCAGGATCGTGACCGTCAGGGTGATAACTCGGTTAGTTCATCATACTCTTGCACTCTCTTCATCGTTGTTCCGCTCTCAGATTAACCCTGCACTTTTTTTGGAAAGATATGCCATGCTTTCTGTACTAAGCTTATTCTTTCTTCAGCCATCTAGCCGCGTTGATGAGCTACTTGATGATTTTGATCCCAGTGGAAGGCTAGGATCATTTGATGATGGTGACCCACAAACGACAAATCTGTATGTTGGGAATCTGTCTCCAAAGGTGTTTTTTCTTTTCTATTCATAATTCATGAGTTGTTTGGTCTCGCCAGTTTTTTCTTATGTTCTTAAGATATGGTCTCTATGCTCACATAGGTTGATGAAAATTTCCTTCTGCGCACTTTTGGAAGATTTGGGCCCATAGCTAGTGTCAAGATTATGTGGCCAAGAACAGATGAGGAGAAGAGGCGACAAAGAAACTGTGGCTTTGTTTCCTTCATGAATAGGGCTGATGGACAAGCTGCAAAGGATGAAATGCAAGGTTGGCTAGCCCTTTTCTATCTATAACTATCTATTATAGCGGGGCCTAGAAATAAATGTCCCTTATATACTAGTATATGGTCGAACGGTCTTATTTCAACTGAACATCTTGATGGCATGTGACAATAAATGAAACTTATGAAGGAAAAATTCCAATTTACAGGGATCATTGTGTACGAATATGAACTGAAAATTGGATGGGGCAAAGCCGTTTCTCTACCATCCCAAGCATTACCCGCACCACCACCTGGACACATGGCTATTCGGAGTAAGGAGGTTTGTGCTGCATCCTGTACTGCCTTTTTTGAGAAACATTTTTCTGTAAATATATCCACTAAAAGTTCTATCCATTTTTCTTTAGTAGTATTTCCTTGCCATTTTTCGCTTAGAAAGTTCTGGAGTGCCAGTTTCATATTTGTCAAGTGTAACTCTAAAATTTCACATATTTTCATTGGCAGGGCTGCAATTTGGTTTTTTCAGGTCAATCGGGTCCACCTAGAACTTCTGTTCCAACTCAAAATTCTGAACTGGTATGTAAACTTAGTTCAGCATGTCTTGGATTCGTTAGATATGATATTGGAGGAGTGCTTGAATGTACTTTATAGTTCAGAAATGTTGTTGACGACACTCTTATCAGCTATTCTTCTTGAATAATCATCTCTTGCATTGAATTTCATCCTCAGGTTCTTACACCTAATGTTCCCGATATCACTGTTGTTACTCCTGAGAACGAGCACCTCAGAAATGTGATTGATACAATGGCTCTCTATGTTCTGGATGGTGAATGTGCTTTTGAACAAGCTATCATGGAAAGGGGCCGTGGGAATCCACTGTTTAAGTTTTTGTTCGAGTTGGGATCAAAGGAGCACACTTACTACGTCTGGAGGCTCTATTCATTTGCTCAGGTACATTTGGTTGCTTTATAACTATGTATATTTAAGATTCTCCTTTTCATAACCTGATGAATGTTTTTGTATTGTTTAGGGTGATACACTTCAAAGGTGGAGAACAGAGCCGTATATCATGATAACTGGTAGTGGAAGGTATTAAGCATTGCCAACTTTGAAACTGATCCTGGTGTCCGGTTGGATTTACCTATATACTTCTATTGTTTTAACACTGTCCTTTGCTCTTATTAGATGGATACCGCCACCGCTGCCTGTAACTAAAACTGTGGAGCATGAGAAAGAGTCCGCAAGCACATATGCAGCAGGAAGAAGCAGAGTAATCTTCTTGCAGTCTCGCTTCTGATTTATTATTTCCTTCTCTTGTTTCTTTTTTTGTTCTTTAGTATTCTTACACTGGTAAATTTACAGCGTGCTGAAGTTGAGAGGACTCTGACCGATCCTCAAAGAGATAAGTTTGAAGACATGTTGCGTGCTCTAACTTTAGAAAGGAGTCAAATAAAAGAAGCTATGGGCTTTGCTTTAGACAATGCAGATGCAGCTGGGGAGGTAGTATTTATTCTAAATTATAATAGTACATTTAGTTTACAGACGATCCTATGCTTCATAGATATCATTCAGAAGCCTCAACATTTGTTTTAATCCCCTAAGTTTCTACACACATAGGATCTCTGAACAGAATTACTAGTTAGTACATATAGAATTAGATGTCTTTTCCTATTTATATATGTGTATTTGGTACGCAGGTTGTTGAAGTTCTGACGGAGTCCCTGACCCTAAAAGAGACATCAATTCCAACTAAAGTTGCTAGACTCATGCTTGTGTCTGATATTCTTCATAATAGCAGCGCACCTGTTAAAAATGCATCTGCATACCGAACCAAATTCGAAGCAACACTACCCGATATAATGGAAAGCTTCAATGATCTGTATCGAAGCATAACTGGAAGAATTACTGCTGAGGCTCTAAAAGTATTTCAGAAAGAAAAACGATTTTCAATGTTTTTTTGTCTTATGAAATGCTGTTGTCAACTCATTCTGACTTTTTTTTTCAGGAACGGGTTCTTAAAGTACTGCAGGTATGGGCAGATTGGTTTCTCTTTTCTGACGCATACATATATGGACTACGTGCTACATTTCTCCGATTAGGAATCTCTGGTGTTACCTCATTTCATTCAATCTGTGGTGATGCGCCTGAAGTAGAGAATAAAGGGAACATTGATAATATGAGCGATATTGGTAAGAACAATCCAGATGCTGCACTTGCAATAGGCAAAGGTGCTGCAAGGCAAGAGCTGATGAATTTACCAATTGCTGAGCTTGAGAGACGCAGCCGACACAACGGATTGTCTCTTGTAGGGGGTAGAGTAATGATGGTTGCCCGTTTATTAAGCCTTGAAGACTCAGAGAAACAACGTGGCTATGAAGCAGTGGATGAAATCTCGAAGTATCCTCAAGACCAGTCAAATTGGGAAGAAATTAAGAATGACCGTGAGCATATCAGGGACAACTATGCAGATGTTGAAGTGAAACAGCCTATGAATGTGGCCACGAAAATACCAATCCCACAGCCTGAGCTGAAAGCTTTTATGGGAAAGGAGAAAAATGACCTCGTATTACCAGCTTCAAAATGGGCGAGAGAGGATGACGAACCTGATGATGAACAAAAAAAGAGCTACTCTTCGGGAAGCGACAATACTGGTGGGATAACTTTCAAGGCTGATGACGAGGATCTCAAGGGCAATGATTGTGTTCGTTCCCAATCTGACAACGGAATGGACGAGGAGCAAAGGTTTGATCAATGCATTTAGTTTTGAAAATATTTAGGGAAAGTAACTTAAGCATGCAAAATATAAGATTAGAAGACACCAATTTTGCATTATTGATTCATGTTGGTGCTTGAGAATTAAAAAGTTTACATAGATATACACTGCAAATAGTAGTCTATGCTAGTGAGACTTCAATTGATTTGGTCTCTCAAGACTACACATTATTTGGTATTTTTGGTTTTTACCTGCTTACTCTGTTTTTTTTTTCACTGCAGACAAAAGCGTAGACGTATAGAAGTTGCTTTGATAGAGTATCGTGAAACTCTCGAGGAACAGGGGATGAAAAACTCCGAGGAGATAGAGAGAAAAATAGAAATCAACCGAAAGAAGCTTGAAGTTGATTACGGCTTAGCAGGACCGAACGAGGGAAACAAAAATCGTAAGTTTTTTCTTTACACTCATGAGAAAGTTTATTGAATTGTTCCATGTTCATTTGATGCAACAATGCGAGTCCCTTTGAGCAAGTTCTTTAGCTCAGTTTATTAGACTTACTTGTAACTTGAGCGTTATACATGTGTGTGAGACTATGAGTGCATCACAAACTTTAAGATTAGAGTTTGAGTTTGGGGTTTACAACATAGAAATAGGGGGAAACTTAAATTTTAACCGTGCTTCTACTGCAGAAAAACCAATAATAGAGAGGAAGGAGAGGCGTGAAGAGTCTCAAGAATCATCTAAAAAGCGACACCGAGGGGACAACCAGAGCCAAAGTCCACCGCGGAAATCGTCAACCAGGGAGAGA
Organism: Biscutella laevigata subsp. laevigata; assembly: GCA_900406315.1. Classification (NCBI taxonomy): domain Eukaryota; kingdom Viridiplantae; phylum Streptophyta; class Magnoliopsida; order Brassicales; family Brassicaceae; genus Biscutella; species Biscutella laevigata. Next base: position 10,723 of record OVAU01001831.1, read on the forward strand.
GATCATGACTTGAGCAGAGACAGAGACAGGGACAGAGAGAGACACAGAGATAGAGATAGGCAGCATGATTTGAACAGAGATCGAGACCGACGTGAAAAAAGTTTAAGCCACGAGCGAGATGACCATGACAGAAGCAGAGAGAGAGACAGGGATTGGCGCAGACGAGGCATGAGATGATGATGATGATTGTTCGTTCACCTCGTGGTTTGTTCTCTTCGTGACAGGAAATGCTATTCCAGTCTCAGTTTGTGAGACTTCTCACTCATTGTTCTTCTGCAGGATTCATGTTTTTCTTAAGAACCTATTTCTAGATATGTAGTAAATAAACCTCCAAGTTCACAAAAGATGTTTCTTCTATTCTCAAAAAGACAATCTGTTGTGTATTCAGTGAAAATGTTTAGTGTCGTTTGCACTCTAATAAGAGAACATGAAAAGCCAATTCCAATTTCCGTAAGCTATCTTCTATCAACAGACTGAACAAGAGATGCCAATTCTAATTTCCGAGTTCCTTCTTTTTCATCTCCCTCCTCTTCTTCTCCCATTATCTCATCTGGAAGCTTGAACGTGTTCTGATCTTCCTTAGGCACAAGAAAGAGGAGACAAAGCGGTGAAAGTCTCATTACATTCCTGATCAAAACCGCAAGCCAGAGACTACCAAATTCAGTCCGAGTCACCTTAAGGGCGTGCAACAACACTCCTCCAAGCCAAGACGAGGTCATAACACCTGCATTGTCTATTGACATCAACAACGCAAAGAAGGTCCCTTCAATTCCGTGAGGACAAAGCTTTGAAGTGAGGACGAGAAGTGGCATCCACTTCAAGCGTCCAATCATTTGTGAAACAATCTCGTCCACTACTATGAAGAGATAGTCCGGTAAGCCAAATTTTAAGTTTAGACGTAGCACAAGAATGAGGTCAAGCATTCCTGATAACGCATAGAGAACTTGAGTCCATAAGCAAAGGCCACGGAATGGATGATCCCTTAGGACTAGCTGGTACAACGTTGCCCCAAGAATTGATCCGATTGAGCCAATTGAGAGAATGAAACCAACTGTTTCCTAAAACAAACCAGCAGGTTACACATTTTCAGTAAGTTTTGAAAATAGAAACTGCTTGTTTTGGGAAGAGTACCTGAGCAAACAAAGGACCATCCTTTGAATCTGTGTACCAATAGAAAAGNTACCAGTAGAAAAGACCTTCATGAATGTTCAAACTAAGAGCAAGAGAAAGGTACATATACAGACTCGGCCTCCACACATCAGAGCACTTCATTGTTCTCCACATTGCTTTCCCTGCATCTGTAAATTTTTTGTTTACCTGAACTGACACCTACAAGAGTCAAACCAGGAACATGCTTCTCACTAAAGTAAGAGAAGAGAGAATAGAATCTTGACCTGTTTGTAAGAGAAACCAGGAACATGTTTCTCACTAAGCACCAGTCCAACTACAGAGACTAACCCGAACGGGAATGTCAGCAAGCCAAACACACCCTAAAACCGAAACACAGCATTAGAGAGGAATTCATGAATGTAAGAAGACCACAGCAGAGAATTGGCTAACCTTGGAGCCAACAAGATGAACTAAGATGCCACTCATGAAGAAACCAAGAAGTGCTCCAATAGAGGAGCTTAAGCTGCATAAACTCTGCATATCAGATGCAAGAGAATGGTGTTTTATACTGTTGTAGGCAGTGCAAGCATCAATGGTTACATCAGCTATCGCCATTGCAGCACTTGATATTGTCATCCAAAACAATGCCAAGTAAAGGTGTAGATTACTATGAAGCGATATGAACAGCAAAGAAACCACTCCAAGCATCCCTACACGTAAACATAGGTAAAAACATAGAACTCTTTCTAGCTACTGAGAAAGATGCAGAGGATTTACCAGCTAAAATGAAGTAAGGACGTCTATGGAAGCCAAAAATGGGAAGAACATCAGTGAGAATGCCCCAAAGAGGCTTAATGATCCA
>OVAU01001832.1:0-13765 GCA_900406315.1 Biscutella laevigata subsp. laevigata
AATCTGGGTTACCCGTAAAATTGACCGGGATTTTCCCAACACTTTCGTGTTGCAGATGTGGAAAATTCCAACAATGGTGGACTTTGTTTATACTGTTAAAAGCTAATAAGCAATCAAGGTTATGATCTATAACCTGGTAAATGGTAAGTTTGTGTAGACGGGAAACTTGTTAGTTGTATGTGAAGGTTAACGTAAGAATCCTTTTTTGTGTAAACTCTCTCACGATACTGCTTCCTTTGAAGTCTTTATGTGATGTATGTAATGTAAGGGTTGCGATGCAGCCTGATTTGTTGTTCCTTTTGGAGTCAGATTGTCCCTGCAGATGCTTCAGAACTTGCTGACTTTAAGAAAATAATCAAGCTAACATCTCAATTTGACCCAACTCTTAAGGAATTAAATTTTGACTCACCATCTGATGCAGATAATAGGTACAATAATTATGCTGAAAATGTTGCGGTTCATTTTGCATCTGGAAAGAAGATGGAAATCCTATGGTGAGCTTTGGTTATCGTATACTTAACCCTCTCATTTTTTAAGATCATGATTTCGATTTTTTTTTTCACGTACTTGCTATGAGAAATGCTAATTTTAAGTCTGATGATGTGGAATCTTTAGATCCGAATTCTACCAAGCACATCGGTCTCTTACGTTTCTCATCTGAAAGGGGCGTGGTATTTCAAACTGCATCTCAACTTATGCATATGCTGCATAAGACACTCGACGTAGTTAGTTAGGACTTATGCAAATTAATGTTAGCATTTTTTAGAGACTTGAATAACAATTCATTAGTTTTTCTCCAGAGTTTTATGACACGTCATGAGATTCCAATCAACCATAATCCCATGAAAGAATAACGTCAACAAATCTATAGAATATCATTCAAAATCGAAATATATTTATTGAAATACATAATGAAGATTATCTCCGCACATCGCGGGGGTATTCACCTAATAATGTTTAAAGCTAATATATAATGAGATAGTAGTTTTCTTCATCTTGTGCCACATCATCTTTCATTAATTAATCTTATTTTATATATAATAATTATAATTATATTATACACTAATATGAAATCTAACAAAAATTGCATTGGATCATTTGGTAAAGTATTTTTCTGATATTAAAGAGGTCTTGAGTTCGATTCTCTCTTTTAAAACTTATGTCTTAATTTCAATTTTTATCAAAACGACGTAGTTTATACACAAATATATACAGGTTTTAAACTCTATATTACGGTTGAATGTTTTGATAAAATTTTATCACTAAAAATGAAAAGAACCACTAGAACAAGAAAAAAGAATACATAAAGGAATTTCAAAACTAATTAAATAAAATAAATTATAGTACAAATCAAAAGTCATTTTTATTTTTATATGATAATATATTAGTTAAATAATCACAATAGAAGAAAAAAAATTAGAAAGATACAATATATAATAGAAAAATTAAAATATATCATGTGGGTAGTAAATAATTAAATATAGACAAAAATGTAAGTGTATAAAAAAAAAATATTTATAAGATAAAAATTTTGAAAATTTTGAAAATAAAAATTTAAAATCAAAATGAAAGTTACAATTATTTCAATATTTAGGAACTGAAGAAAATATATGAGACTGTTATGATCATAATATAATATTTATAAAATAACACATGAGAAAATACTGATAATTTATAATTAGATAGATTAAAAAAATTATATAAAAGTTTTAAATAATTTATTATTAATCAAATAATTGTGTATTTCCCGGGTTCTCTCCTAATAAAGTTAATGAGATTTGTTGCCCTAAGAAAATGAATATGAGATTCCAAAAAAAAAATGAATATGAGATAAGCCAATCCTACAAATCTCTATATTAAAGAATTATCGTTCACCATAGATTAGTTTAAATCAATATTAAATAAAATGCTAAATAATATGGAAAATAATATTTAGACAAGAAAACATAAGAAATTCTAAGACAATATTAAATTTCTACAGAAATATGGAATACTATAATAAAATGTATTTTTAAAATGATGAATTTGAGAAATTCTATAAATTAATAATTAACTAATATCTCTTCAAATTAATATTTTTCAAAGTCTCAAATAGTATTATTTTGCAAAGGTTTTACTGTATACGTGTGTGTAACTGATTTTTAAACCTTGTAATATTCGTACAAAGAAATTAGCTCTTAAAAATACAACAATTTAAAAATAGAAACAATATATTTTAAAAAGAAAATTCCATATATATTAATTACTCCTAATATTTGGTATAGGTAAAATTGTTTAAAAGATTTTTTTTTTAATATATGTTTGTGAAATTAGACATTTTTTTACTTATTAATCTTATATATTTATTAAATTAACTTTAATTCATGTTAGATATCTATAGTTAGAAGAATGTTCCATTTTTCCCATAGTAGTATAATCCAAAATATATAATAAATTTAGCAGAACCGGTCTAATATCAATTTTTGGTAACAGTAGACCCCTTATTTGAGATGCTTACATGATAAAATACATAAAATTACAATTTTCATGGTTACCTCATCATAGTCATGATAATTTGAGAATAAATTATGTGAAACTCTATAGCAATGTTGGAGTTGACAACATTGATTTACTTTTTTTTTTTTTTGTGATGTTACACCATATATTTAATGATTGTATTTATTAAGATTTTGCCTATTTTTGGACTATAACATAATACTATTCCACTTCTTCTTGAAATTGGTTGTATGCTATACCAATTATGTTCAAAAACCTCCACGTGCACCACATATCTCTTATCTCTATTTGCACTAGTCAAAAACCCGTATACAGTGTTATTAGTCTTGATGTATATCGGTTTTACGGGACCATTTACTACCGGAAGATAACGAAGCTTCAACCTCTTGGTACCTTTGTCTTCTCTAACGTTCTTCCATATTTCATCAATCAACTCACCATAGGTGATTGTTTATATTGATTTTCTTAGCACTATACTACCAAACTGGTCTTCTCTTCCGATCCACCGTATTTCGTTTCAATCTTTAAATAATCTCATTCGAAATCAAAGTGTATTGCTTCCCATTTATATGAAATACGAGACACAAAACATTAATACAAAATTTGGTTGTTCTCTAGATTACTAGTAATACAGTAGTACTAATATGTCATATTTTTAGCGGTTTAAGTCCCATCTTTTGATGGAATTTCAACCCCTTATTGAGTTATTAACGTGCTTTTGGAGTCTTTTTGTCTCCTTTCAGAATTTCATAGGTCTGGAGGACGTTATTGAGGAAAGGAAGCATTTTGGGTGTTTCTGCATGGAAAACTGAAGAAGTCATTCCCGCCCAAGCTTAAGTTCGATCGAACTCCATTTAGGTTCGATCGAACCCTTACTCCGAGCAAAACCGTTGGATCAGATCCCCGAAGAGAAGATTGTAATAGGAAGTGAGGCTCAGTTCAATCGAACTCCATCTAGTTCGATCGAACCCTGTTCAAGATCTAACCGTTCAAACCGAAGCAAGAAAATCTGGATTCGGTGATGAAGACCAAGACGGTTCGAACGAACCTCCCTTGAGTTCGATCAAACCTCGAGGTCGACTTCCCCAAGGATTTTGAAGCCCAAACCCACTTGCACCCTGATGATGTCATAAGGTCTATATAAGGACCAAAAAGACACAAATTTTGTCACATTTTTCCTTTGTTTTATATTGCTTTCTACTTTTCTGCAAATTAGGTTTTTAGACATTGATTTGCTTTTGCTTAAAGAGATAAATCTGATCTGACAATTCTGTATCTTGAACCTTCATAATTCAATACTTTTATGCTTTCAACTATGCCTTGTTTGATTGCTTCCATGTATGAGAAGTTTCATAAATTTAATCTAGGGTTTACACCTAGAAGGATAAACTAGGGTTCATGTTCAGATTAGGTTTAAAGAAAAGATAGAAAAGGACCCTTCGAGGCTGATTTGTAGCCTAGATTCAACCTGACAAGTTGAATTTAAGGCTTATGATGATTCAAGTCTAACAACCATTAACTGAATCACCCAAATCAGCAACTAAGGGACCCTCAAGGATCCTTACTTAGAGGCTGACTAGAATTCGACCTGACAAATCGGGTTTAGGTTTAAGAAGATTCAAGCCTGGCAAACATTAGTTGGATCGCCCAAGTCAGTAGCTAAGTGAGTCTGGATTTGATCGATTGAGCTTGACAAGCACAAACGATCAGCCCCAATAAACCTTTACTAGACCTTGCTTAACCGGGTCCGACTAGTTCGATGGGATAACAATTCGATTAGACTACCAAGATTTCTAGGTTTTCGAGGCTAGCATTTGTAACGGCTCTAGTACCTGAAGGACACTAGTAAGGCATATGTTCACACCTAAGACCCGGGGTGAACCTATTCTCAAAATTTAGGTAAATGAGACATATGTTAGATTATGTGAATGGCTTTATCTCGAGACTTGCGTACGTGACAACGTCGGGTGTTTGTCGAGTAAGTCCAGGAATCTAAGTTGTGTTCATAGATCCTAAAGTTCTTTTCTCAGCCATAAATCTAAACGATTCCCTCCAAAACCCCTTCTAGAAACCCTAGGTTCGATTGCTTGCTTATCTATCATCTTACCTATTGCTTTCATCACCTCACCATTGCCTGCTATAATCAATCAATCATCTTCTCATCTTTGTTTCAGTCAATTATATGTCTGTCTATCTCTTTGTGTTAGTCTTTAGTCTTTGTGGATTCGATTCCTAAGTACTACAGTAGATCTTTGTGCAATTGCAGATATTAACTGTCTAGGGTAAAACCTAAGTGACAATAAGTTTTTGGCGCGTTGTCGGAGAATAAACGTGCTAGCCTAGGAGATTAGGACTGTGATTTTGTCTATGACATTTTTTTACTTTTTACTGCAGAATTCGATCGAACGATTACCATTTAGATCGAACGTCACCACTCCACAATTTCAGTTTAATCGAACCACGTGAATTTCTTAACTCACAATTTTTCCCTTTCTGTTTTTTTTCTAGGTGTATGAGCACGAGGCATACGAGGAGCAAAGGAACTGACAATTTACTGCCCTTGGAGAACGAACTTGGATGCTTGGAAAGACAAAGAAAGGAAGGAAGACAACCTCGAATTGAGATGGCTGACGGAGATCATTTACCTCCACAAATGCCCCTGATTTAGATACATCCTCTGGTATATGGGCTCAACTTGTCGTATGTTGTGGGTGGCAACCAACAACAACAAGCATGTCTTAATCCGCCTACCGGAGTAGGAAACCAACAACCCCATAAGGCTGTAAGGATAAACGCCCTGAGACTCACCCTTGGATGCCACTACACTCTCGCTGCTTAATTCAGTATGTGGCAGGGAGTGCAGTTTCCCACAATGGAGAGAGGAGACTTCAAGATCAAGACAGGTCTCATCAACTTGGTTCAGCAGCATCAGTTCCATGGGATGGCTAGCGAGAACCCGATTCGACACCTTTACAGGTACGAGTCGATATGTAACACCACAAGGCTTAATGGTGTGCCTGAGGATGCGTTGAAGTGTAGACTCTTCGAGTTCTCTTTAGCTGACAAAGCACCCAACTGGTACCCGCAGTTGACACCTCATTCCATCAAAAACTGGGAAGAGTAAAAGAATGCATTCCTATGACAGTTCTACACCAATGCCAGGTCTACTGTGCTGAGAAACAAGATCGCCAGCTTCCAGCAACTAGCAGCAGAGACCTTCCACGAAGCTCTTGACCGGTTCAAGCAGTATGATGCATACTGCCAACATCACAGGTTCAACGAAGAGACCCTACTCAACATCTTATACAACAGTGTTGCTGAGAAGTACCAGAATGCTTTGGACACTACAAGAAACGGGGATTTCATGACCAAGACTGTCGAAGAAGCTCATGAGCTGATCGAAAACCTAGCTGCAAGCAGTGACAACGTGGCAAATGAATATGATAGGGGAATAGCTGGTTCCAAGCCCCATTCTAGAGAGCTAGAGGAGCTCAAGGCCCAAGTAGCCCAACTTTTAAAGAGGGAACAACAAACGGTTGCAGTCAATTTCGTGGGTGACCAACCGAGAATCAAGACTTCGAGGTCGAGATAAACTACATGGGAAACTACCATAACATGGGAGACAAGAACTACAAAAACCACCCAAACCTCTCATACAGAAGCACCAACGTCGAGAATCATCAAGATCAATTATATCCTCCTCAGAACAACCAACAAGGTAATAATTTGAATCAATTTAATGTTAAACCGTTTGCTGGTAATGCAGGAAGTTTTGGACCAAACAATCTACAACAACATCAGGGTCAACAACAGAACAATGGAGGTTTCCAAACCAAACCAAACCAAACCAAACCCCAACATTGGTGGTGCATACCAACAAAGGGGACCTTTCAACAATTATGGGGGAAACCAACCTGTTTTCCAACAGCATTAACCACCTGCACCTCCTGCATCCTCTGGGAAATTTGAGGAACTCATGCAGATGATGCAACAGATGGCAACCTCCCAATCTCAGACCACCACAATAGTCACTACCCTCACAAACCATGTGACCTCCACTACTGCAAAGCTAAAATCTCACCTAAAGACTATGGATACTCAAGTTCCCCAGCTCACTTCATCCATGAAGTAGCACCAGGGGTTCTCCCAGGAAAAACTGAAACCACTAGAGGAATCAAAGTAGTCATCAAGGACTTGACAAGAGAAGAGGAAAAATTGCTCCTCGTCGTAACATCAACCCAAGGGTTTCCTTTCTCAAGAACTGCTGCATTTTCTCACAACACAAGGAAAGCAGAAAAAGCAGCTCGTGGCGATGAGTTCGATCGAACCTACCTAGAGTTCAATCTAATTCCCTGTGCAAATGTACCAGTTCGATCAGACCCCTTTCAGATCGATCGAACCACAGCCCTGTAGCTAGAAGAATGGATTTTTTTGGAAAATTCCATAACGGCGTGCAATCGAACCCTCGTCGAGTTCGATCAAACCTTAAAAGTGGACCTCCCAGTTTGATCGGACCTCACTGAGTTCGATCGAACGTTTGAAGCGGATCTCCCAGTTCGATCGAATCACACTGAGTTCGATCGAACCAAACCACCACACCTGAGCGATCAACCGGACCACGCCATGATCGACCAAACTGAGTATTTGATGGACATTTTAGACCCGCAGTTCGATCGAATCTTACATGAGTTCGATAAAACCCACATGTACGAGCCATAACCGCCAGTCACCTACCTCTTTCAAGCCAACAAACATCTGCAGAAGATTAAGCAGGACCTACTCGAAGAGATTCATGACGAAAATACTGAAACTGCTCAAGTATACTCTGAATTATCTAACAAATCATCTACGTTTGTCCCTTGAAGGAACCTCATGTTAAAGAGAAAAGTCTATTAAACACAACAAGAAGAAGAATGCTGGGTTGGGAGTGAAGGTTCTGCCCCACAGGATCTACTTCAGAGACTTGCTAGAGGGGAAGAAGACAATTGAAGAAGTAAAAACCCTGGTGATTAAGGAGGAGCAAGCCTCAAAACCAATGAAAGAGCTTACTAAGCTCACTGATCCAGGGAAATTTGCCATCTCTTGAGAGCTCAATGGGTACATTCTGGACAACTCACTCTGTGATTTTGGGTCTTGTACGAATATCATGTCAAGGAAGGTTGCATAATTGTTGGGAGTGCAAACACTTGTACCATCCACCATCAACTTCTAGTTCACCAACTGATATGCATGTTTTTGGTAGCTTTTTAGTCATCTTTTATGCTCATTCAAGTATAGTTTAGGTAGCTTTTAGAGTCATTTAAGATTGCATTTGTGCATATTTACATCTCAGGTGATTGGAGAGGACCTAGCCAAGATTGGAGAGCATTTAAGATCAAAGGAAACAAAAACCAGCAGCATCAGCCATCAACTTCGGCCAAGAGAGGGAGCATTTTATGAAGGAAGATCAAGATGAGCCATCATCGACCATAGGCATCGTTCAAGGGTGGCTGATGCTAGCCAGGAGCAGAAGAGAGAAACTGCATCGGTCATAGACATCGAGCAGTTGTGACTGATGCAACCAAGGGAGCAAAAGAGAAGATGCAGATCGACCACTAGCATCGACCAACTATGACTGATTTGCACCAGATCCGAATGAAGAAGCATTTTGGAGACTTTCTCCACTCGTTTTTCACTCTTTTTTCACTTCACTATAAATAGTTATATACCTAAAACACCTTAAGAGAGAGTTCCATCTTGATACTTCGTAGCCACTTTTGGTATTTTGGATCTCATCAAACTTAATCTTTCTTTATTTCTTGCTTAATCTCTCTTTATATCTTCTTTTCTTGTTGTTTATTCATGTTAGAACAGAGATCTACGATGGCTTCATGTGTTCTTAGCATGGATAATGGGTAGTCATCCTCTAAGTGAATGATTATGCAAGATTAGGGTGATTTGATTTTGGGAATAGATCTTTGAGGCTTAAACTTACAAATATCTTATTCATTAAGATGTTCTTAAGGCTAGATTGAGTTTGGCCATCTCAAAGTAGATCTTAAGAAGTTACTAAGCCAGAGAGGAGCTAGTTAATCTCTAGTTTGAATCTTATTGTTGCTTTAGAATGAGTCCCAAGAGATTAAGTTATGATTATAGCGTGGTTGTATGGGAAATTTCTTTAATGATTCTTAGCTTGCTTAAATTTCTAGAGATTGTTTATTGTTGCATGTTAGGATAGGGATTTCTGCCACGAGAGTGTAGTGATCCAAAACACAAATCCCTAGACCTTAGATCACTAGAATAGTTTAAATTAAACATCTAGACTTAGGTGGATCACCTGACATCGACTGTCTGGTTATTCGCTTAGTTTCTTATTATGACTTTGCACATATGTATATTTAGCTTGTCTTTACTACGTTCAACTTTCTATTGCAATTTTTACAGTTTCATTAGGATCGCTTCACTCTCACTCTCTCAAGAACCCCATTTTCGATTTTAAACCTTGATTCTTGCTCAAATTTGTTGATTTTTGTGACTAAATCTGGGTATTTCACATTGCTAGCTAATTTCATCTATCCTTTCTCTATCTCAAACACCAAAGGTATGAATCTTGAATCTCCATTTCGTGGGTACTATTCACCAAGAACTTGAAATTGTTTTTATCAAACGTTTAGGTTGTGATTAATGTTCCATATGCTTAAGGAACCTTTGGAAAGTTGATATTGCTTGATTTTCTTGATTATTGAACCTTGGACTGCATGAATTTTGGAAATATTGAAAGTTAGGTTCTTTATGTGTTCTTGAGAAATTAGAAGAGAATTGCTCCAATTGGATTGACTAGTAATGTTTGTGTTGATTATAGCTTATTGGTGAGAAACTACTAAGATTTGAGCTTAAAATGCATTTGATTTTTAGAATCTTGTAGAATCTTCCATAAGTGTTAAATTCTTGAGAATTTAGATTGTAAAAGAAAATTGAACAATTTGCTTAGTTACTTGGAACTCGAATCGCTTGCTCTTGCATATAATGCTTCTTTGATCATTTCATTCTTGATTCGATTTAGGGCATAAGCTTTCTAGTGAAATTTTTTATTCTTGGACTTAAAGAATTCTTGAAATTTATTTTTTGTAGATATCGTATGTCAAGTTCAAGGATATCGGCCGAGAACAAAGGAAAAGAGATTGCTCATGCGATGAGGAGAGCGGGTTACGACGACCGGGTGATGAACCAGGGACGCATGGCGATATGCCTAAGATGCGAATCTTGGAAATCGCGACTAGAAAGGAAAGCACCCAACCCACCACCTCTTGTGAAACTGAGAAACCAAGATTTCTTTCCACCCCACTGAAGGATTTGAAAACCAATTGACATAATGAAATAGGGAAACAAGACAAAGACTACTTTGTATCATGCGCTCGTTCTGTTAATCGGTTTTGGATCCTGCAGGGTATGGGTATAGAGTCGGTTTTGGAATTGAGTCCTCCAGGTTTCAAGGAGCAGACATGTGCTTTCTTGCCTCGTTGGAGGTTGATTTCCCAGTGAAAGATGAGACGGGTGATGTAGCTTAGGGTTGCATCAAGTTCAGAGTTTGGGACAGGGTTGATTGTCAGGTATCATTTGCTGAGATTGCCATGCATTCGGATTTGCTAAGGACGGGCTTCTTTTCGCTTGATTCCAACCGTGGAAAGCAACATCGTTTGGAACACCATCAGTTCTAAACTGTTTGAAGCATGGAAGACCAAGAGCTCTCTTATAATACATCCCACTCCACGGTATGTGCACAAGATACTCACTCACTCAATTACTGCGAGGCGTGAGACGTGGATCCTAATAAAGGACGAACTCATTTTTATGAGTCATGGACTAGCCCCTGCCATTCGTGCACTTCGTGTAGATGATGGTTTATTCCCGGGTTTGGAAGAGATGAAGTACAGTCCGGTGAAGCTTCTCTGTCAGCGACTTCTTGATTTACGGAGATGGGGAAGGACTCGATCTGATGGGAGTCCACAACTAAGTATTGAGAGTTTTATGACTCCAATTTTGAAGCTTGCTAAAGTTGCTTTGCCTAAGGATGATAAGGGCGTTCCACCAAGGGTTATGGATGTTAAGTATCTGACAAGGATACACTTCTTAGCTGGAAAGGTCAAGGAAAAGCTCATCTACTGATTTTCAGCTGGTGGACATGAATGCTAAACTCTGCTTCCTAACACTGCGATAACCATTTTTGCTCAGCCATGAAACATCATCTTCAACCCCTGTCAACAAGATCACCCCGTTTTGCTTTGTCCAGATTCAAGGATGTGCGCCTCAGACACTCTCAGGAAGAGGAACAAGCCGATTTGTCCCTCACCTCAAAGTATTACAGCGTTCGGCCTTCCACTATCTATGAGAGAGGCCGATACATATCACATCTCGCTCCTATCCCGATTAATCCGGGACTGTCCAAGACCTCCATTTGGAGAATCATAGGCTGTCTCGGTGGAACCTCTTCCAGGACCGAGTTATCAGGAAGTTGGTCAAGGAGGTAAAGGAGAGCAAGAAAGAGGTCCAATGTCCAAGAAACAAGTGAGTTGTGCTAGTAACGGTTCCAATGTGCTTGAAGGAGGATCTGCTGAGTTTGAAAATCAAGAATGGGATGACTCCGAGGAGGAGATGCTTGCGCGTAGGCGCACGAAGAGGAGAGGGAGAAACCCGAACCTGAGACCGCGTAGGTCTATTCAGACTACCCCACTCCCTACCTCATATAATGAGTCACCCACGTTCTCCACTGATGGAGAATTAGATCCCTCCACCAAGGTTATTGAGGTCCTTTCTTATCACCTTTCTTTTATGTATATATTTTTGCATATAGTTTTTCTTCTCTTATTTTCGGTTTCTTGGCCTTTCTTAAACTTACACAAAGACTGTGTAGTTTAAGTTTGGAGAGGAGCCACCTTTGTGCTGATGATCGTTCTTTGTCATTTTGATCTTTTTGAGTCTCATTGTGCATTTTAGATAGCTAAGATTTTAAGAAAAAACCAAAAAAAATCGAAAATTTTCAAAAACCTAAAAAGATTTTGCATTCTTTTAGGATTGAGTTTAGATCATTTGCATAAGGAATCAGTGAGGATCATTAGTTTTCCTCAGCATTTGTGTAACCTTGTCGGGTAGCCTTAGCAAGCATGCTTAGTGGGAAACACTCTTTAAGTTGAATCATTTTATGTACTCTTTCGGAATTGTCTACCTAGGCGCTTGAATTAGCTCTTTCCATAAGAACCTTGTCTATAACATTAAACCAAACCTGAAATCCTTTATTAAGTCTTCTAAGGTGTATATTGTTGGTGTTAAGGTTTCCCCTTCTATATCCTAAAAGCCAAAAGAAAAAGATAGAAAACCAAATTAAAAGAAACAAAGAAAGAAACAATAAAAGAAATGCAATAATTATTGGTGGTATGGGGATAGATGTCTGAATGCATAACCATTTAGGCGTTTGATCAACCGCTATTGATTCACCGTGATAAGGGGACATGCGTCTGTATGCTTAACCATTTGAACGTTTACTCAACTTGTCACGAAGTCTGTAGTAAGGGGACGGGTGTCAGTATGCGTAACCATTTCGACGCTTGCTCAACTTGTTGTGGAGCCGTGGTGAGGAGATGGGCGGTCTGAGTGCATAACCACTTAGTCTCTAACTCAACCTGCAACAAGAAAAGCCAAGTTTGAGTAATAAGGAAATGGGAAGGGAAAGGGACTTGAAACTGCTTGAAACCTGAAGGTTCTGAACAAGTAGAGAGTATGGATTAGGTTGACATGCTATAGTCTGAGATTAGATCCTTCTTTAGATGTTATCATAGAGCTTTGTGAAGGTGTCCGGTTTTCAATAGTGTTATATGCTTAGATGATTCACACTTCTAGATGCGAGTTACTCTTTCATGCTTCGCTAGGTGTGCTTGCTTGGTTCACCTTACTTTCAACTCACTGATCTGATTTCCACTTTGTGTTCAAACCTCTTCCTTCTACTTAGCTTTTTCCTAGCTTGAGGNATCCTTCTTTAGATGTTATCATAGAGCTTTGTGAAGGTGTCCGGTTTTCAATAGTGTTATATGCTTAGATGATTCACACTTCTAGATGCGAGTTACTCTTTCATGCTTCGCTAGGTGTGCTTGCTTGGTTCACCTTACTTTCAACTCACTGATCTGATTTCCACTTTGTGTTCAAACCTCTTCCTTCTACTTAGCTTTTTCCTAGCTTGAGGACAAGCAAGGGTTAAGTTTGAGGAAGTTGATATGCATGGTTTTTTGTAAGCTTTTTAGTCATATTTTATGTTCATTCATGTATAGTTTATGTAGCATTTATAGTCCTATATGATTGCATTTGGGCATATTTTGCATCTCAGGTGATTGGAGAGGACTTAGCCAAGATTGGAGAGCATTTCAGATCAAAGGAAACCAAAGCCAGCAACATCATCCATCAACTTCGGCCATGAGAGGGAGCATTTCATGAAGAAAGATCAAGAGGAGCCAACATCGACAACAGGCACTGACCGGTGCTAGCCAAAAGCACAAGATGGGAATTGCATCAGTCACATGCATCGAGCAGCTGTGAGCGATGCAACCAAGGGAGCAGAAGAGAAGATGCATATCAATCATTGGCATCGACCAACCATGACCGATCTGCACCAGATCCGAATGAAGAAGCATTTTTGGAGACTTTCTCCACTCGTTTTTCACTCATTTTTCATTTCACTATAAATAGTTCTAAACCTAAAAACCTTAATGGGGAGATCTGGAAAGACAATCTTTACCCTGGAAATCCCTAGACTCGGAGTAAAGAAGGGCTTGTCTAAAGGGGGATGTTAAGGATTCGGGTAATAATGTCGAACCAACCCAGGATTATGCTAGGACAATAGATTCTCTAGAGCGTTTAATAGGTCTAAGTAACAGAGGCTTTACTGTCACTAAAACTATCATAAGCGAGAAAATGATTTAGAAACATAAGTCGAAGCAGTAAAAGCAAGATAAATAGATAAAGACGAGTTCAAGAAATAAAGAACTAAGCAGATGTCAGGCAGTTGATTTCAAGAGAAATGGCTTAATTCTAGGTGCTTTAATTCAACAAATCAACAATCTCAGGTTTCAGGGATTCTAATCCGAGTCAGCCCACTTTCGTGACGAAGACTTCTTTCCAAATACTAAAGCAAGTACAATGATGTGTTGCTAAATGCAAACAGATATGAAAGCATGATGTGTGTGATTTTAGACGGTTTATTAATTCGGTTTTTATTCGTTTGCATTAGTTTATTGATCATTTT
>OVAU01001834.1:0-13761 GCA_900406315.1 Biscutella laevigata subsp. laevigata
TAAATTAGCTAGTGTTATAACAAAAGAAAATAAAAACTGAGTTAGAGCTGAACAATTTACCGGGATCAAAGAGATTAAGAAATATATATTGAAATNTTATAACAAAAGAAAATAAAAACTGAGTTAGAGCTGAACAATTTACCGGGATCAAAGAGATTAAGAAATATATATTGAAATAAAGAGAGGAAGTGGAAGAAGCATGATTATGCATGTGTGAATGTGAAATGGGCAAGTCTTGTTCCCTCACTTGAGGGCAAATTTCTCCATAAATAGTCTCTATATAGATCCTTTGTCTCTGCCATCCACTTTTGGTGCTTTTTTTTTCATTTTTACCATACAATGTGTTTCTACAATCTCACTCATTCTACACTGTAGTAATACAATTACACCATTTTATTTAAAATAGAAACTATAAAGAGAGTAAATTAGATTATATATCTGAACACTATTACACACTCGAATAAACGACAGATTAGTATAATATCATGGTACTGTAAATGCCACATGCAAGCCATGAGGCAACCACATATATATTGGAAGAATGAATTCAATTCGTTTTTTCATCTTATAAAAGATGAAATGTAAATAGAAACAAAATCATTAATTATTGTCGACAACAGAATCATCCTAGAACGATACTCTTCACGTTTGGCGTAACTTGAAGATTTTGCAATAAATTAAACAAAATTATTTTCCTTGGTTTGCGTTTTGTCTCTTCATGTGAATGAATCTCTCTACAATTTCTCTTTTGTTTTCTGTCATCTTTAGGGTACTGTAGTGTCCCAATCCCTCTGCATGTCTTTCCACGTTTCCCCAAAGGATTGATCCATTTTCTATACACACATTGATACGGTGAGTTTTGTTGCTTTGGTCGTCTTTGGTATGACAAGTCTCAATCTCGGGACAAAGATTTTTGTCTTTGTATTGAACTGACCGAATTACTAGTCTTCAATTTTCGCATATGTTCTGATTAAAAACTATACACAAAAACTGACGACTACAAACGAAAATGAAATGTCGCCTAGTGAACCGTGAGCCATATGATCCTAGCCCATGTGATAACGTCGACCAAGTAAACTTGTTTACCACCAAAGCCTTGCACAATCTCAATGAGACAAAAGAACCTTTACCATTCAGAACCTCAACACTTAACTACCACCTGAAACAAGCAAAAACTCATGGTTAAGTATAGCGGATGAAGAACCCTGACATGGAGAAGATCACGTAGGAGAGAAATATGGGTAAAAGAATTCAAAGCAGGTACGAGTTCACGGAGGCGGCTAGGCAAAAAATCTGCAATTGAGCATAATGTGAAACCGCGATATTCTCCTCTGTTTCGAGATTTCTCTGACTCTTTTCAGTCTCGGTTTTCTCTGTTTGCTTCTATACAAAACATCTGATGTGTTTGGTACATACGTCACCTGCAGCAGTTGAATCATTGGCAAGTAAACCCTCATTCATTCACCAATATGTATTTAAGACGTTAAGTTTTTCCCAACACACTCGATAGATCTTGTACCTTTGAAGAACTGCAGGCCATTCTATATTCGATCTCATTAATAATATTCAATCCTTTCATTGCAAAAGGCATCCCCGTAGATTCATCTAAACCGGTGAATTTCACCTTGTTCCTGCAGACAGTTCGGTTAAACATTACTGCAAAACCAAAGATTCAAAGAATATAGATATACCATATGATCTTATCAAGCTTCTTTCACCTTGTCAGAAACAGTCCGTGCTGCTCTTCGTCATCGACAGATGTCAGAAATTCATTTTGCAGATAACTTGCAAACTCCGGCTCCATTGCTACACCCGTTACTTCAGGATGATTGTTCCACCCGTTCGTAAGCTGAACAGAGAGACGGGCTTCTGCTGACGACTGCAATCAGTTCTAAAGTGCTTAATACACTATGGAATTCGGATGGATAAAGATACGTAGTTCAAGAGAAACCTACATATCTGATCCGGTATGTGTTTGCCTCATGGAGGAGGGCACGGGCATTCTCATGATACACTAGATCAAAGAATCTTCCAGGTTTTCTGTAGTTTTCGTATGCATATAGTTGCAGAAGCTTGGCGTCTGTGTCATCAGCTGCAACCGCATGGAGCTGAAGCACATCCAAACCTTCCCAATCATCAGAAAAGAGAAGAAAAAGAGAGAATTGACGCAGACAGCCATGAAAACAAGAAACAAGTTTTGCTTACATGCTTAACAAACTTCTGAACTAACTTGTCCAATGTGAAAAGAATATATGACTGCGCTCCAAAAATAGCTCGGCATTCATCTTCAAACTTTGTATTGTCACTAGAGCCGTCAAGTAATTTATAGAGTGCATCCACGAACCTAAAGTTTTATGCTTCCAAAAAATCACCCAGGAATTCTTTCTGAATACAAAGCTATATACCTGGAAGATAAATCACCTGGGATAAGAATCAGGAGTTGTGTTATCTAGAGCCTTCCATTTCTTTTCTGATTGTTTCTTTGCTGATTGTATTCTCTCGTACAGCATCTGGAGATTCATCAGAAGTAAATAAGAATTAGCACCGGAGGTGAAAATTTATTATAATAAAGACTCGACAAGCTTTCCTTCCAACAATTCTTACTTGATGAAGCCTGAATAGAACATAATAGGAATCATTCCCATAAAAAGTTCGAGACTCATCCTGGGAGTTAGTTTCACTGGTTTGCAATGGCCAAGACACATGCTTGGCAACAGGTTTAACAGTTTGCAGAAAACGTTCCGAAAATCCATCTTCACCTTCATTTCCATTCACCACCTCTCCCGCCACCCCAACACGTCCATTACAGTTCATAGCTCCGTCATGATTTTCATTAAAACCAAACTTAGTTCCCGAAACAAGAAGTTCAGAGGCCGTCTCCTTAACATCTGATGACTTGTGACAATTTTCTCTTATGCCATCTTCAGCGCAAGCATTGCTCGTTGCTCTTGTTTCAGTACAATATGCTTCCTCACAACTTTGTTGGTATTTCTTGCTTCTTACATTTTCCATCCCCCTTTGTAAAGGCTCACAACTGTCGGTGGGAGATAATTCACCCTCTTCTCGCTCAACTTCATGTTTTCCCAAAGATACTTCGCTAACCCTATGATTCTCTACGTCCTTTATTATCTGATTGACTGTGGATGACACCATTTTGGAAGACTGGATAACCTATACACCATGAACCAGAATCAGGGTAATATCTACAAAGTCTCATAAGTAAATATAATTATGAAACTTTAGAACTAAGGCAGGTAATTTTTCAGTAAATGTTATCACAACTGATGTGCATACGACCTGAGTTTAAAAACAACACCACACAAGGAGTTACCTCATTAGTCATAGCTGCCTTATCTTGCAGTTTATGGTGCTTAACTGTCTTCACTATATTGGTACATACATCTTTCCCAGGAGAGCTTGCTTGCACTGTTGGATTATCTTTGCTAAGCAATTTAGGGGATATTGGATGTTTATTGTTTGACCCAGGAGCGTTGTCTTTAACTGCCACGCATGCATCATGCAATTCTTGGTTGTTGTTCTTGAACTTTGACACATCTTCCATAGCCAGGTTACCTTGAGACCTCGAAAGGATACCAAACATGGGCTCCAGAAAAGTTATCCACAGCTTCATTACCTTATCTGATTGTTCAGTCGTACATATTTCTTCACAGTAATACTTTATTAGCAGATATAGGTCTTCGTGAATTTGTGTATCACAATAATTGAACTCCAAATCCGGAGTAAAAGAGGGCATAGTTCTAACAGCAATAGCTTGAAGCAGATCTTCTTGATTCTTTTTCTCATTAATATCTTTTATTTCTGCCACTAAACCTGCAATTAAGGACACAACAAAACAAGGGCATTGACGCAAACTGTAACACCGAAGCAAGTACAAAATGTGGGCTCACTCTACTCTCATATTTAGCAATCACTGATTACATAAAATAGCAATTTATCTAGCTTCTCTATTCTTTCTTCAAAATCACGAGATAAAGAAAGAAGTATCTAATGGATAAGCCCTCGATTCTTCCACGAAAAAACAAATGCAGCCAGACAAAACAAGTGGTTTCATCAAACCTAAAGTGCGTTGAGATCTTCACATAAAGAACTTGTTAAATACGAATAAAGAAGCTTACATTTTGTGCTCAAGTTCTTAGAATCCTGCTGCTTGAAATAGAAACTACGATGATCTAGTGACTTATGGTGATTCTTAGCATATACATCACCCCAAACTTTCTGGAAATCGGAGCGGCATCTTGCCCATTCTTCTTGCTTCTGCTTCAAGCGTGTCAGTATCACTGGTAAAGCACTATGCATATTCTTCTTCAAAAGATCCATGACATCAAGACCATTATCACCGTATAACCGCTCAATGCATCTCAAGTTCAAAGCTACAGATACAGTCACAGAGAAAGTTATTAGCTCAAATAAATGAAGGATATACAAGATATAGCCACACCAGATTTTTCAAAACTAGCGACTTACCTGATAAGTGTTTTTCGATACATATAGCAGTGTCTGTTGATAGTGTGTTATTGGTGATCTTTTCCAGAAGAATTTCCACGTTTTTAATGGCTGAACTTACAGATCCTAGTAACATGTCCATTTCAAATCTGAATACACATTGGAAAATGTTAAACTGAGGGATTCCGTTGCCAACAAAAAGATCACCATTTCTCGATATAATTGGTACCAGACAACCTAAGTGAAAGGAGAGAAGTCCCATGTCGAAGATAAGATTAAGGAAGCCGGAGTTATAGGAAAGAATATCGATGGATATAGAAATAAAATACAAAAACCTATTTACCAAGTGGACTGAGGAAACTTTTCACCAAACTAGCAGATCATACCTGTCATCCTCACACCGAAACAAGCTTTCTTCATACTGGTTTTTGCGCATATGATTGAATGAGTAATCTTCACTCCCTGAGGTGACAGATACCAGGTGGTCATTAAGTGACTTTTTACCAAGTGTATTTCTGTAGCTTGGAATCTCAACTGGATACTGCATCGGCAAACATCAACCATATGATTATAAGAGAAAAGAGTGATGCAGTGTAGTAGAGCAATATTAAAAGGAAAAAGGAGCACCCACATCCTTTGGCAGAAGCCGATAGCTTGGCGTACACTGAATGCATTCAGAAAGATCAAGTTCATTTATAGGTATTCCCACATACTTGGTAGTAGACAGTGGACTTTTATGATTTCCGATATCTTTACTGCCAGATGCAGCACCTTCTTCGGTTCTCTCTGTATTTCTTCCAGTATCATCTCTATCGTCATAATCTTGAATTACCCTCTTGTCCTCCACGTTCAAATATCCTGGGTGACCTTCTTTAACACGGGAGTCTGCACAAATTAACTACCTTACTACCAGATATAAAACTACTGACCACTTGAGACCTTAACGGAGACAAGAATGGGCATGAATCGCAGTGTAAAAGATGAAGATACATAACAAAGGATTCTGAAAATGTGATTACAGTTGAACGGCCTCACAACCAGGTACAAACCACTTACTACTTAAGTCATAAACAGGTAAGAAATTGACTACGGTCACAATATACAAGATGAGGGTACGTCTCTGACTGATATACTCAATGCTTGATATTGAATTAACTAGATAATGTAACAGGCCATCCAAATATGTAGTTCTCAGAGAATTACCAGCGGAGCAAGTGACAAGGTTCTCATCACCATCTTCTCGTTGATCAGAGTGTTCAGAATAACCTTCGAGTTTACATGGCATTTTTATTTTCTGTTGCAAATAAGAGTCTATATCAATATCTCGCTCAAAAACTGAATCATCAAGTTCCTTATATAAGTTATGTATCATAATGCCTATTTTATCTCTATCTTAATTTATCATACTCTTAAAACAGCGGAGGAAAGGATGTATGGCCATGATGCAGTTTTGCTACCATGAACATCCATTAAAAACATTGCTACGTGCGATATTTGTTATCCTTTACAAAGATGAATAAGAGTAACCTTATCAGAATGCATTGGATGAATGACAGGAATTGCAGTGCCTCTATGACGTGGTACTGCATTGCTTGCAGGAGGAGGAGACGCAGAAGCTGATACTGAACATTTAGGTAGGAAATTTACAAACTCCAGGAGCAGATCTTCATGACCCTTGAACAACATAGTAACCTAGATAGCATAGAATAATCAGAGGAAACAGTAAAACTGTGGCTCTACCAAATAAAATGTGAGGCAGAAAGTTGGAACTATCACTCTGTGCATAAACAATAAACATACCTCTTGATAGACCTCAGTCGTGGACTTTCTTTGCTTTCTATACATGTTCAAGATGTCTAGAAACCTTTTATACGCATGTTCATCACCTCCGAACCTTGCCTGCAAAAGTAGAAACTCCAGTAACCTTCTGATAGAAAATAAGCTTCACCTTAGTATGCCATCTACCACATGTTCCACATCATATGCATACCTTAATCTTGGTGACTAAACCGATAGCGTCTTTAAAAGCCACCCGGCTCTTAGGTTTCTCTTCCTCAGGTAGAAGGGTTATTCTATAACCTTTGGGCAAGAAAGTATTAAACCCTAAAAGTAGGTCCTTGTAACCCTTGAACAACTCTTTTATTCTTTCTATAACACCATTAGTGTCGACTCTGCAACCAACATGAGATACCATTAACATACGCAGTCCACATTCTGACATCCAGCACGATACACGCATTTCTTCTGACCTCTATAAGAAAGACAAAATGAAAAAAAAAAACGAGAAGAGAAGGGAGGTAGATTTACCTCTGAGCTTTAAAGTCCTTCATGAGCTCAAGGAATGACTCATATTTCTCTTTATTGTCTTCAAAAATGTCCTTTACAGCTTGGAGATACGCCAAGGCATCACTCGTGGTTAATCCTCTCGTGATGGTTCGAGGTTGCTCGTTTCTGCATTGCACAGCCACTCACTTTAAAACATTTAAATTGCAGCTACTACATTGAAGAACTAACATTGCAATCTCGTCTCTAGTAATGGAATTCTGACAGCCGAACAAAAGTATAGTTGGAAGACAATATGAGAAGAAGAAGAAAACTTCAAAGAGATACGAGAGAGAGAGAGAGAGTTACGTTTCTTCTCGAGACGAAACTTCAAGCCTTCGTCGCTTTTCAGATTCACTACAAACATCATCCCTAACTCTCTTCATCTCTTTTTTTCGTCCACCAGTAGACAAACTTCAGAACAAAAAAAAAAAAAAAAAAAAATCAGGCTTTCAGCAGCAAACCAAACAAAAAAAAAAACCTGAAAATAATCAGAGTCGCTAGGAACCTATTTCGGCAGAGGCAGATCTAACATCGGAAAAGAAAAACGAAGAAAGCAAAAAACTAAGCAAGAGATTTTGGTGGAAAACCTTGAAGTAGACCGGATCACGCTACTCGAAACGGTAAACAGAACTTGTCCGTTCCTGAGAAAGAAAGTGAAACTCTGAAAGAAGTAGGAGGATGGGAGAAAACGTTGGCCGCCGAAGTAGAAAGATTAGACGGAACAACCTTGACCAAATTAAAAGCAAAACAAGGTTTCTTTCTTTCTTTTTTCTGAGTAACCGTGAAAATACATACAAATCAACGGTGAGATTGCTTCTGGTTTGGAGCAATCTCTCTCTTTCTCTCTCTCTCTGTGGTTACGGAAGCGGAGGAGGGGAGAGGGTAGCGCANCTTTCTCTGTGGTTACGGAAGCGGAGGAGGGGAGAGGGTAGCGCAATGCTGGAGCAGGCGGAAAGAGGAAGAGTAAGAAGAAGAGAGGGACTTTGTTATATATACGGAGAATATCACCATCATCTTCTAATTTTTCCTTTAATTATATAATTAATTAATTAAAATCATGTTAATTGGTGGTTAAGTGAAAGGTTAAGAATTTGAGCCTTCTGCTTTCTAATGCCAAGTCACAGTTAGGGTTCTTTTTTTGTTTAAGCTACAAAAAGATTATGCGTAAGCGAGGAGTTGAGTTAGGCGTGCTAATGAACACAGTGTTTGTGTATTATTCAAACGATTGCTCAATCTGAATGTAGGAACGTGTCTTTCCATATCCATTCAGATTTGGTTATTGACAATTCGGTTATAGGATTTTTAATTAGATATATAATCTATTCAGTTGATGTTTTTGTTCGGATGTAAATGGTTCGATTCGGATTTCAGTATACAATATATAAAAAGGTAATATTTTTTTCAAAATTAATATTAATTAGTAATAATAAATATTCAAATTATTTTTCAGAAAATAAAAAAATAAAATATTAAAATATATTTAACATCTGAAAAAATAATATGAAACATTACAAACATCTTAAAAAATACTACTCCGAGTATTCATATTTTTGTTTATATTTAGATAGTGAAATTTATGATCCATTCTGATTTTGTTACGTTTCGGTTTTTTAATCGGTTTCGGTTAATTTACCATACCCTAGCTGAATGTATTTATAGTTGAACGATGAATGGAACTCGAATCAAATACAAATTTAGTGTTTAATGTGTACAAAAATGGGCGTTTGGTCTAGTGGTATGATTCTCGCTTAGGGTGCGAGAGGTCCCGAGTTCAATTCTCGGAACGCCCCCAACAATTTTGTTTTTACGAAACTTTTAATATTCAGTGTCAAAATCATTTCCACGTGTACATAATTTTCCATTACATAAATCATTTTGCTTTTTTTTTTTGTAAGTACCAATTTCTTCATCTCCTTCTCTAGCGGCGAACAACGACGAAGAAGATGGCTTCAACCACCACAAACCTCCTCACTCTTCACACATCATTCCTAATCAACAACCCAAAATCACCTCCTTTCCTCCGTCCCCATAACCCTCCTCTCCGTCTTTCCTTTCCCCATAAACCCATCTTCAATCTCTCCCTCAAAACCCCCAAAACCACCGTCTCCGTCTCCGCCGTCGCCAAAACCACCATCACCACAAAACCTTCTTCTCAATTTCCCTTCAACAACTCAACCAAATCAATCACAACCCTCTTCCTTATCGCCAAAATCGTAACCAAATCCCTAATCCAAAAACTCTCCCACACTGTTCTAACCCTAACCCCACAGATTCAAACCTCTCTCCAGACGGCTGCGAGTCCATTGTTCTTCGCGTCGCTTCGTGATCGACCTTCTGGATATCTAAACACTCCGTTAACCGTTGTTGCAGCGGGACTGTCCAAATGGCTTGATATATACAGTGGTGTTTTGATGGTCAGAGTTTTGCTAAGTTGGTTTCCAAATATTCCTTGGGATCGTCAGCCTTTATCAGCTANACCTTTATCAGCCATTAGAGATCTATGTGATCCTTATTTGAATCTCTTCAGGAATATTATTCCTCCAGTTTTCGATACTCTGGATGTTAGCCCTTTGCTTGCTTTTGCTGTTTTAGGTCTCTTTGCTTCGATTCTGACCTATAGCAAATGAGAAGATGAAGTGTTTCTCTGGATTTGAATAGTGTTATGGATCTTATCAAGTTTTTATCTTTTGGTATTTTGAGGTTTAAGGTAATGATAATGTATTGGACTCGAATGATTTTCAGTTAGTCAAGATATCTATCTATTTATATTCTGAAAAAAAAAAAAGAAGATCAAAATCTTTGGAGAAATTCAAACTACAAAAGAAGTACCCAATCCAGTTTCTGTCCGGTTCAGCCCCAACAAAATCTCCTCTCTTTCAAATTAAAATACAAAACTAAACCGAATCTAAACCGGGTTAAACCATCTATACAGTACTTTGTATTTCTCTTTTAAAACAAAAATACATATCCAAACTAATAAATATCCATTCTTTCCTCTCGGCGAGGAGAGAGAGAGAGAAGAGAGAGACTGAACCGANGCAGGATTTGATCTCGGGTTCCGACATCTTAACCTGGCTGAGAAAATCCCCGGCGATTCATCTTCTTCTTCTTTATCCTTCGTCCGTGGTTGAAGGATCCATTTTTATAGGAGGAGATGCCGCCGAACGGAGATCTGGACCGTCAGATCGAGCAGCTGATGGAGTGTAAAGCGCTATCAGAAGCGGATGTGAAGACGCTCTGCGATCAAGCAAAAGCTATACTTGTTGAGGAATGGAACGTTCAGCCTGTCAAGTGTCCTGTTACCGTCTGCGGCGATATTCACGGTCAATTCTATGACCTTATTGAGCTCTTTAGAATCGGCGGTAATCCCCCTGACACTAACTACCTCTTCATGGGAGACTATGTAGGTCCGTATTTCTCCTTCTTTCTTCTTTTGGGTTTTACGTTAGATCTGTTTGCGTTTATGTGTTACTTCAGCGATGAATCTTGTATGAAGTGACTTACTTGTGTGTTTTGTTTTTTCTTCACTTGAATAGGCTTTTAATGATTTAGTTAGTTTCAATTGATAGTGAATGTTTTTGGTTTCTCATTGTCTCTGCTTTGTTCTCTGCAGATCGTGGCTATTATTCCGTAGAGACAGTTTCTCTGTTGGTGACACTGAAAGTGCGTTACAGGGATAGAATCACAATCTTGCGAGGGAACCACGAGAGTCGACAGATCACCCAAGTGTAAGCTTTTATTCCTTCTGAATCTGAATCTGCATACTTTCTCCTTTGGTTTCTGGCTCAAAAGAACAAAAGTAGTTTCCTTGTTTTAATTCTATTTGTCTTCTCCGTTTTCAGCTATGGTTTTTATGATGAATGCTTAAGGAAGTACGGAAATGCAAATGTCTGGAAGTATTTCACAGACCTTTTTGATTATCTTCCTCTTACTGCCCTCATAGAGAGTCAGGTTTGAGCTGCTGTCCGTTTCAGTTGGTGTTTCAGACATCTTTTTACGTTCAGCTTTTGACTTCCTGGATTATACAATACAGGTTTTCTGTTTACATGGAGGGCTTTCACCTTCTCTGGATACTCTGGATAACATCCGAAGCTTGGATCGGATACAGGAGGTATTAATTTCTTTTTTGTTCCTCAAGTTTATACTATATGTGAAGAGTTGAGTTGTTTGTTATTGAACTATGTATGGTGTGATATGTTGTAGGTTCCACATGAAGGACCAATGTGTGATTTACTATGGTCTGATCCTGATGATCGTTGTGGATGGGGAATATCTCCAAGGGGTGCTGGTTATACATTTGGACAAGATATTGCAACCCAATTTAACCACAACAATGGACTCAGTCTTATATCAAGAGCGCATCAGCTTGTCATGGAAGGTTTTAACTGGTGTCAGGAAAAGAATGTGGTGACTGTGTTTAGTGCACCAAACTATTGTTATCGTTGCGGAAACATGGCAGCTATTCTAGAGATAGGAGAGAACATGGACCAGAACTTCCTCCAGTTTGATCCAGCTCCTCGTCAAGTTGAACCCGATACCACCCGTAAGACACCTGATTATTTTTTGTGATTTCTCTAGTTTTTTGTTCCCGGCCTTATATAATTTTTTGAGTTTTCGGTTTTCTTGTTTATGTATCATTGTAGATGTGGCCCTTTTCTTTTTTTATCCAATTACATGAGAGAAAAAGTTTGTAGGATATTCACAAACTTGTTGTGGGGCTAATAGTTTTCATTTCCCGTCTTAAGGAAAACCCTTTTCGCTCTACTTAGCTTTATCCTTCTCTAGGATGGTTTCTATAGAACCAGACAATCCTATTTGATCAAATACAAACTCTTATGTTCCTTTAATTACATTATTTCTAAACAAGTCGAAAAGTTTTTTTATTGATTATATTGATATTGATGATAGTGATGCTAGTAACGATATTGATTGTGAACTTGATACCGAACTTTTAGTCTCTATATATAGTGGAATGAGTCTTTGGACTTCGGCTCTTTCAGCTTCAGTTTCGTTTCTAAGTATGGTTTTGAAATTTGTCAGCTTTGCAATCGTTTGGCAAGACAAATATTTTGCAAGAGAAAAAGAGGAAAGACCTTATTTGCATGTAGTGTAATAGAATACAATTTTTGTGTACACAAGGGACACAAGTCTCCTAATCCTATACGCATTGACACTCCTAGTGGCAATAATACTAGTAAAGGAAACTGAAACTAAGTATTACAACCAAAATCGCCTACGCAAGGATTGCTATACACTTCAATACAAACTAAAGGCCTAACAAAACTTCCAGTATTGTGCTGAGACTGGTGAAGTGCCAGCCTAAATATACAGAAGAACATATACATCCCATTCTTCTCCTTTCATTTCTTCTTTGAAGCTTTGGGTTGTGACCTCACGCTGGCTCTCATAGCCACATCCCATGGCTTCTGTGGCGTGTATACACCTTTCTGAGATGCGAAGAATGACTCGTAACCAGGTGAATCAAAGGCAAAACCAGTGTGCTTTGAGAGTTCCCGAGGCAATTGGGATATCGCATAGCTTCTTGCTTCTTCTGGTGTGAGCTCGTTCCGTATCTTCAACTGAGCTGCACTGCTGCTATCCGGCTCGTGCCTGTGAATCTCTTGAACTATCTGATAATCATATGGCACAAACCATCTCTCCACCCTGCATATATAAAACACCCAAATTTTCATGATAAGTATATTTGTTTGAGTTTTGAGTGTTTAGAGTCAAGTTGTATTTACCCTTGGTAGATAAAATCTGCCAGAAGAGCAACAACAGGAACAAGCAGTAATGTGAAGTAGAAATAAAATGTACTCATTAGGACATATATGACGAAGTAGACATTCTCCTGCATACACAGAGAAAGCAAAAAGATAGAAATCAGATAGCAAAACATATAATACAAGTGGGAAAAGGGGTTTTGACACCACAAAGCTTACATTTCTATCACGTGGAGTCATAACCCCGCAATATACAAAAGCAAAGACGAGCCATGCTAAAATGCTTCCTCCAACTGTGATATTATGCCATCTGGTAACGGAGTTGCTCATCAAAAGAATCCGCAAGTTCACGGCTATGACCAGACATGTGAAGACCATAGTGCTCACGTCCCAAAGACCCAAGGTTTTGCCTGATGAATTTTTGCCGTCAAAAGCTGAGGCAGTCACGAAGATATAGCATACCAAAGATTGATACACAGCAGAAGAAGCCCATACTGCCACAACTCTCCATCTCAAAAAGGAATTGCGTATTCCCTCCCTATACAGTTCAGGATATCTCTTTGAAAGGGATGCACTCACATCCTAGCAAAAGAAAAAAATCCAGTATCGTATTATCGATTCAAAGAAAAAATATATGGCACACCTGGATGGTTAGTATGTAAGAATCCTCTTCAATAGAAAGATTCGGGAACTCAGTACCTTCTCAAACAGCCCAAGGACAATGACAGGAAGCGCTGTAAAGAAAACGTTGTATAATGACTGGAACCAATCATCATAGAACCTTTGACCAGAAAATCCAGTTCGAAATGTGAACCAAAACTGAGTCAAAGTGAAGGTAAGATTCTTGTAGAAGAAATACATGACTACCTGCAAAACAAAAGACCATTATAGCAGCGACACTTGAAAAAATAATTTTGAGGTGAGATAGAAAGCGGACCCTGCAGATTCTAAGATATGACCACCGTCCATGGACAAGAAGCAAATCCGTAAGAAATCTAAACTGAGCAATGGCAAAATCACTGGCCATTACAGCTTGCATTCCCTCCATCCCACTAATTCCTACACCAACATGAGCGGCTTGAATCATGCTAACATCATTGGCACCATCACCAATGCTAAGTGTAATTTTTTTTGCCCCTTTTCTCACCAAGCTTGTAACCTGAAATTCGCAGTATTGTATCACTGATACTAGAAACCAGAAGTCGGCCACAAGAACAAATCTAGAGGCAAGGACATATGTTCCCATCTA
>OVAU01001835.1:0-13758 GCA_900406315.1 Biscutella laevigata subsp. laevigata
TTTTAATATTTCAAAAAATATATAAATTCACATATATTTTGTAAAATTGCCCAAAAATATAATTTTCCAAGATATATATAAATCTAACAAAAATAGAATAAAAAATAATGATTATCTTATCAACCATTAAATATATAAAGTTTTGAATTTTTTTCCAAGACAAAATATAATAATATAATTCGAGATTTACTTTTTACAAAATTTGTACATACACATATAATAAATATAACAACAAATCAAATTATATTAATATTTTAATTTATTTAGTTTTAGCTAGAAAAGTTGTTTTAAACAATTTTTATTAGAAAATCATTAAAAAATTTGTCTTCAATACAATGGTCAAACAGGTTAATCAAGGGATCAAATCATTGTCCGAATTCTATATATAACTAATATTATTATTATATTCAAAATTAAACATTATAAAATTAAAAAAATTTACAAAAAGTTCTTTATTATTATTTATTAATCATACATTTAGTTTTAAATTATAGTTTTATATTAAATTAAAATAACATTATATTATAATTTAAAAACCACATCACCTCGCATATAATGCGGGTACAAATCTAATACTAATGAAACAAAAGACATCATAGGAATGGAAACGATTAAGCATATTATTGATAGATATGCAAAATGTGTGAGGCTTATGCCATACTTGGGTTATCTTTGAAAATTATTGTCAAGTCTTCAAAATCACTTTATTTGTGATATAACTCAAGGATATTGTCGTTTTTTTAAAAAAAAAAAAGAAAAGAAAAAAGAAAGATATCGACTTTTGGAGTATAAGATTTTATGTTTCAAATTAAGAGTATAAGGTCACACACCTTCGCAAAATATTAATTCTTATAATATTTTTTTCCATTTTTAATTGTTTTTATCCATCTAATACAATTTCATATTTAGAGTAAAAAATATAATTCTTAAATTTTAAGGTAAATAAAAATAAAAGTTGTAAATAAAATGCACATAGAAACAAATCTACAATTCTTAAATAGATTGGCGTTTTAGTGAGATTTTTTTTTTAAAAATAAAAAGCAAATCTACTTCTTTTTTCAAGGACCAAAATCTCCTATAAAACCTACAAAAAAAAATCTATCAAGGCCAAAGTCGCCACAAAAAGTAAGACAAAAGCCGTAACAACAAGAAGACCCCTGAGTCCAAAGCCTATTAGGAAAAAGGAAATCGGAACAGTAGGCATCGTTTGAGGATTACATAGTAAAGAGAAAAAATAATTATAAAAAAAAAAAACAAAAATCGGTATCTAAAAAACTGACGGCGTAGCGTTACCTTTTCCGATTCCTTCCCTTCTCTCTCTCTGCCATCGAAATCGTCTCCTTCTCTCTATCTATCTCTAAGGTTTTCCCCGTTTCTTTTTTCCACAGTTTGTCTTCATCGGCATTCGTTTATTCGCTTCTGATTTATGAGGTTAGGGTTTCGTTTTTTTGTTGTCTTCCAGTATGACGAATTTTATTTATTAATTTAGTCTCCTCGCGGCGTGTTTAAATCAGGTTCAGGATTGAATTAACTGGTTGTTGTCATCAATGTTGATGATTGAGGCGTTCGTTGTGTTGAGTTAGGTCTTTCGTTGACGTTTTCAAGGGTTATCGATCTCTAGATCACGTTAGCACGGGTCTGGGTTCTTCTGGAATCTGCATAGGGTCCTGGAACAATTGCATGGTTTTGATTACTAAAAAGGCTTCTTCGACGGATTCCTCATAAAACCCCTTTTCTGAGTATGTTAATTTTTTGCTCTGAAACAGGTGGCATTACGATGTATTGCAAGGATAATAATGGTATTAGTGACCCTTCAGGGTGTGATTCTCTTTCTGAAGATAAGAATGATAACTCTCTGGGCTCAAATCTTGCGATTGACATCAGTGGTTCGGTCACTCCTCTGGCTACATCCCTTGTAAACCCTACGATGGAGGGCCAAAGGAAGTGCTTTATAGAGAGTGAGGGAATGGAAGACGGAAACAGTATCACTAACTCCACAAAAGAACTTGTCGGGAACTCTGGTGGGCGACCAGCTGTGTGTTGCAACGCTAAAGACAGTCAGAAGCAGGGAGTGGTTTCAGATGTAGAACAGACTGGAGGATCATTTAGCGATGCTGTTTTGATTGTAAGTTGCAGCAAGGTGGATGATGGAAAAGAAAGTCAGGACACAAGCTTGTCACTTGTGCCTATTGTTTCTGGGAGTATGCATGAGGAAGGAATTCCTCAGGCTAAAGATGAAGGTTCTGGTGGCACATTATTGTCTAAAGGAGTTAATGATACAGATACTGTATCAACTTTTGTAAACGATGCACCAGAACAATTCAAGTCCTTGGGAAAAGCAAACGACAGAGACAATGCTGACATTGGAAGTGATATCTGTACCTTTCATGGTGTAGGTAGAGATAGAAGAAATGGACCATCTAGTGATCAAGATACTGGTCTTTCCGATGTTGTATTCATTCAGAGTTTGCCGTTTCCAGATTCAGTACTGGAGTCTGGAGTTTTTAGCTGTAGCGCCACAGAAAATTATTTGAAGGATTCTAGTGAAATTGAAGGCAATGTGCCTATTATGGTATCCCCTTCATTAGCTATCGCAGAAATGTTAAGTTTTAATGATGGTAGTCTATGTTCATATGATCTTGACGACGTCACAGACACAGAGACGATCAATCCAGATTTGAAGTCAGTTGATGAGGATAAGCTTCGCTCTTATCTTTCTGAGAAGAATGAAAATATGCTAAAGAATCATGTTGGGGATTCATCAACTCAAAGTGATGTGGCCGCTCTGAGTATGAGTAATGATATGGTTGCTGATCTAAGAGCTGAAAATTTCAGTCAGATATCATCTGCAGACGAAGACACTTTAGGTATGGAAGCCAACTCTACTTTGCTATGGGATTTTCCATTGAACGTTGGAGATGGATGCATTGAAGTTTGCCATCCTGAAAATGCAGTTGAGCGACTCAGAAATGCAGACAGCAATGACAGAATAGGTGGTGAACTTGCTTCTGCATCTGGGACTAAGTTTTCTGAAACTGGCTTGTCTTCTTCACGAAGGAGGGCCCGAGATGGCAAAAAGTGTAAATTGGCGAAGACAAAAAGGAGTGCTCATCCGAGAAAATCCTCTAAAAAGAAACAATCAGAAGGAAAACTTGAATCCATTTTCAAGTGCTCAAAACAGAAGAGAAGCTTTGTTTCAAAATCAGGCCGTTCATCTGAGTGGGGATTACCAAGTAGAACCACTGAAATTTTCTTACAGAGCAATAATGTTCCCTATGATGAACCCCCGCATCACGAACTACAGAAATGTCATAGCACTTCTAAAAATGAAGAGCATAATAATGGATATGTAGAGGGATGTAACAGAAACATTCAAGCTTCAAGTGGCTCTTGCCTTCGGTTGAAAGTTAAATTTGGTAAATCTGGTGGGCAAAATCCTTTGAACATTACTGTATCTAAGGTCAGTGATAACTCTCCACCTGCTAATGGTATTCTTAAGGTGGAAAGAGGTTTAGAATTACCAGGGTCAGCACATATTGTCGAGGATAAAATGTGTTCAGGTGAAATTAGGGAGCACTCAAAAGAGAAAAGCATCCATGTGCAGCAATTTTCATATCAGCAGCCATCTGATTCTATTAGGCATGAAAAAAATAACCAATACGCTGAGGGGTTATGTAGGAAGCTGGCTGGTGATGTTTTAGATGATCACTCACACCTTTCCTCTAGTATAATGGTTGAAGAATGCGAGAGGGCCACTGGAACCCGGCACCTGGATGCTGAAACTTCACCAGATTCAGAAGTTATCAACTCTGTACCTGATTCCATTGTCAATAGTGGACATAAAGGGGGTTTGCATCATGTTTTTTTCAGCACTCCAGAAGATGTGGTCAACAAGAACAGAGGATTAGAACAAGAAGCTGAATTTCTTGCTTCAAGATCTCCTGCGGAGAATGGTTCACATCTAGCTCCTAGGGCAGAAAAGGGTAAACATCGCAAGTCAAAAGGTAATGGGACAAAGAAAGGGAAATCCAAGTCTTCCGAATCTGCCAAGAATAGGAGAAAAAAAGAATCTCATGAGGGGGTAGAACGCAAATCCATGAATAGAAGTATTGGAAGTGACGATAGTAATTATCATGAAGTACAGAGAGTAGAGTCTTGCCAAACATCAGGTATGACTCTTTTGATTAGCTCTAAGAATTATGCTCCTTAGTCTACACCCGTCTTGTTTCCAAATATTTGAGGACACTGTTTACTTGAATAGCATCCCAATGTTTCCATTTCGTTATGAGGTTTCCACCCTTTTGGTACACAAGTTATTAAGTTGTGCATTATGTGAATTCATGTTATAGGTGCTCTTCTAGACGCTGATATTGGTAAAACCAGTGCTATCAATGGTACCATATCATCAGATGTGACCCACGGGGAAATGGTCATGGACATTACTGTTGATGATAGCTCTTCCGCAGAGAGTGCCTGGGTTCAATGTGATGATTGCTTTAAATGGCGACGGTTACCTGCTTCTGTTGTAGAATCAATTGAGGAGAGCTCCAGATGGTATGTGAATTGTGTTCTCTACGTGTTCTGTTTTTTTTTTTTGTTAACTCATGGTGAATGTGGACAGTTTGTACTGGTCAATGCGTTTTTATCCATCACGTTTATGGTGTTCCATGGGCTTTTCTTTCTTAGCCTTAATATAATGACTTCTCCGGTTTTACAATGGACAAACTGCTGTCCAGTAGGGCCGCTCACTGGTCTTGCTAATGTTTTCGTTGTTTCCCTCCCGCTGATAATACTTCATTTTTTTGCAGATTATCGTTTTCTTACATTTTTTCTGGATGCTTTTATCAGCAAATTCCAGTTTGTTGCATATCATAGTTAATCCTGTTGGGGTTTACATCGAAATCCCATATGTGTGTTAGTCACGCTTTCAGCAGATTCATCTGCCATACTGAGATTGTGTGTCAATTGTTTATAATCAGCATGGAAATTTTTCCTCAGTTCGATCATCACATTTGGACTTACTGTAGCTGTTTTACCCATGATTTTTTATGCTTTCAACACTTGCTTCTTCATTCATCTATTGCAACCTGTTGTAATTTTTCTTTATATCTAATATGGATTCTCTGTTGTCTAAAAGGTTCTGTATGAACAACTCAGATAAAAAGTTTGCTGATTGCTCAATATCTCAAGAGATGTCAAATTATGAAATCAATGCGGAGTTGGGCTGGAGCATAGGACATGATGAAGCAGATGTATATGATTGTGATGCGGCTAAAAGGGCGAAAGACAAGGAACAGAAGAGCAAACGTTTAGCAGGTGCTTAGAATTCAATATGGGTGAACCGTGAGGGTACCCTTGGCTAAAATGTTTAAATTATTATATGATTTTTCCATCTATTTAATTCTTGATTGTGTTTTCTTTCCATTAATTCTGGCAGGTAACCAAAAAGCATGCTTCAAAGCTATAAAGACAAACCAGTTTCTTCATCGTAACCGTAAATCTCAAACAATTGATGAGGTTACTCTCCTTGTATTTTGTTAGTAATACTTTAGTACAAAGTATGCTTTTGCTTTCGGTATTATTTCTTTTCTAGAATTAGTACCCAGTACTCATACTCAGTTATCATGTTTCCTCCTATTTTCTATAGATGATGGTTTGCAACTGCAAACCACCACCTGATGGTAGGTTGGGTTGTGGAGAAGAATGTCTCAATAGAATGATTAACATTGAATGTATTCAAGGGACCTGCCCCGCTGGTGATTTGTGCTCAAATCAGCAGGTATAATTTATTGTTTGCTAGCAGAAGCTTTACACTTACAGTCAGTTGTATCTTCTCAATATTTGGCTCATAATTCTGCAGTTTCAAAAACGGAAGTATGTTAAGCTTGAGAGATTCCAATCTGGTAAGAAGGGTTATGGCCTGAGATTGCTTGAGGATGTACGCGAGGGACAATTTCTTATTGAATATGTTGGAGAGGTATGCTTGTGATGATCTTTTAACTTTTGGTGGATGTGGTCAGTGGTAGATGGGCTTTGTCAGCCTTAGTTTTTTCCTTACCAGCGTGTCTTATTCATACAAGCGTATACCGCACATTAGTCAATAGAGGAAACCATCATATGAATCATCTCCGTTCATAACAGGTACTTGATATGCAATCCTATGAGACTCGTCAAAAGGATTATGCTTCCAAGGGTCAGAAACATTTCTATTTTATGACGCTGAATGGGAATGAGGTAAATATCTTCTTTTTTTTAATGACTCAGCTGCTCTTTGATTGAAATGGTTGTGATTTTTCTGTTCAATGAAAAAATGGTGTGATTGATATAGTACGATGTATGGTTGCCAAAATGTGTCTTGTTTCCTAGTTTTCTTTTGTTCGAAAAGATTTCATTAAAAACTTAAAGGTTTGCTAAGCACAGAGCATTCTTTTAAGTTTTTAATGAAATCTTTTCGAACAAAAAAAAAAAACTCGGAAACAAGACACATTCTGGCAACCATACATCTTGTTTCCAAGTTTAGATTGCAAATTTAGCGAAGTTCCATCTTTGTAAATCTTTTCTTTAATTGTGTTTTCAAGATAAAGATGACGACACTATTTTCTTCTCGTATTCCCCTTTTTATGTTTTCCTTTTGGAAGCTATTCCTCTATGTTGCTCCTTGCAATAACTTTTTAAGTTTTTTGTTAATGCAGGTAATAGATGCTGGTGCAAAGGGAAATTTGGGGCGTTTCATTAACCATAGCTGTGAACCAAACTGCCGTACTGAAAAGGTGACTATTGAGCTTTCTGTGGGGTATCATGTCTGGTTTTGAATTCAATAATAAAAATCAAAGTTGGGAACTTTCTTCTTGAGCTGGTCTGCCTCGTTTTTTTGATAAAGTTGCTCCACTTCTTCTGCTTTCTTATGTGTATGTTTCTCATTTGTTACTTCTTAAATGTTGTTGTAGTGGATGGTGAATGGTGAAATTTGCGTTGGAATATTCTCCATGCAAGACCTTAAAAAGGTACGTTTTCCCGTACTTGGGATTATGAAAGTGACCGTTCTGTGTATTGAAATTCAGTACAAATCTCTCTCTTTATGGCTCTGTACAGCCGCAAACCCCAAAATTAGCTGATTAATTTCTGAAATTCACCATCCATATATATTAAGAAAATAGTTAGACGTGTGTCAGTTAAATGTTTGTGAAAATATCCGATGACGGACTCTACTTTTTGCTTACTAGTTAAAATTTTATGTACATTTGAAAAACACTAATTTGTTTTTCTTATCAATCATCCTTTGGAAAATGTAAACTCAAACGCCCAACAAATTTCAAAAGATGTCTAGAGAAAGCATTAAGGTTTTGTGTCTCTTTGAAGGTGATGACGATAGTTAATATGCAAACATAAATATAAACGCAAATGCGTAAAACAATCAAGGTCTGATAATAAGAGTAATGTGTTGCTATTTTCTTAAGTAGTTTTTAATCTGTCTGGTGCGTGGCCAGGATCAAGAGTTGACATTTGACTACAACTATGTGAGGGTTTTTGGCGCTGCTGTCAAAAAGTGCTATTGTGGATCATCACATTGCCGAGGTTATATCGGGGGAGATCCTTTGAATGGTGATGTAATCGTTCAGAGTGATTCAGATGAAGAGTATCCTGAACTTGTGGTCGTTGATGATGATGAAAGTGGCGAAGGAATGCTAGATGCAGCGTCTAAGATTTTCATTGTTGGTACTGACGTGCAAATGCCACAGGACTCTGCAGAGGTTAATTGTTCCAGTGACCTTGTTCCTGATAATGCCCTCTCACAGAGCTCAATCTCAGTACAACTTCCAGAGAATGAGATTCGTCCGCCTCTTCTTCAACAAGCTGAAGTTGTGAAGGATCTTTCGTCAGGCATACCTGTTAGTGCTGTCCAGCAGGATGTTCCTCTTGAAAAGAAGACTAAAAGCACTTCTCCCACACCCAGTTCTCTCAGCAGACTTTCCTTGGTTGGTGTAAATGATGATAAGATTACAAAACATGGATCGGGTGAAGAAAGGAAGATACTTCCACGCACCCGTCCTAGTCAGAAAACTTCTCGTTCATCTGGTTCTAGTAAGCGAGACAAAGGAGGTAGTCTTCCTGGTGTTAACAAAGCACAGGTTATACCAGTAAGTAAGTTGCAACAGCAGCCCATCAAATCTAAAGGATCAGAGGGAGTTTCTCCCAGTGGGCGTATTGAAACATGTATGGTACTTGTTTAAGACATGATTTGTTAAGATACCATAATTATTCAGTCATATTCGCTAATAACTCCATCAATTTTTCAGTTGAAGGGAAACTAAACGAGTTACTAGATGCTGTAGGAGGGATAAGCAAGCGGAGGGTAAGTTGCATATACTCCACCCGAACTTGGTTATGTTATAAGGTCAATACAACATATTTTGTTCCTTCCGAGGACGCTTTTCTGTTTTTGGTTTGTGGGATCATGCACTTTGATTCTTTCTACATGGACATACATCCTTCGCTAATCTCTTTCTTAATACTTTCCTTTGTCCATATCCAGCAACTTCACCGTGCGCACCTAAGTTGGTTTTCCTTTTGTTAAACAAACAGGATTCAGCAAAAGGCTACTTGAAGCTTCTGCTTCTCACCGCTGCTTCCCGAGGCAATGCCAATAACGAAGGAATTCAAAGGTATTTGAGAATTTTACCTGCGTATCTTAGTTCCCATTGTAGATTTATCATACTCTGCATCTGGTCCTTGAACCCCAGTGTTTTTGTGAACCTATTGCAGCAATCGGGATCTTTCAATGATTCTTGATGCCCTTTTGAAGACAAAGTCACGAACTGTTTTAGTGGACGTAATCAATAAGAATGGTACGTCTCTC
The DNA here is from genome assembly GCA_900406315.1 of Biscutella laevigata subsp. laevigata. NCBI lineage: Eukaryota > Viridiplantae > Streptophyta > Magnoliopsida > Brassicales > Brassicaceae > Biscutella > Biscutella laevigata. The sequence goes on from OVAU01001835.1 coordinate 8,858, forward strand.
TTATTTAGGTTGATACATGCTTCTGTCTTTTTTCTTTATCTTATAAGCTTTTAATTTCTTAAAGATGAAATAACCTCCAAACACATCCAGGTCTGCAAATGTTACATAATATCATGAAACAATACCGGAGGGATTTCAAAAAGACCCCAATACTTCGGAAACTTCTGAAGGTACATTCCTTGTTACCTGCTGCTTCTATCCATGCATAAGTGAGAAGTTAAAACACACTTGACATTCTTTGAATCTCTCTTCTCATCACGGTTATTTATGATAATTACAACCCAAACGCAGTTGCTCTTTTGTCTTGGGCAATGTGAAATATTCATTCAAACCCAACTCTACGCTGTGAAACCTCATTAGTCAATGCAAAGTGAATACCAGAAAGTTTGGATATATTCTATATTATAGCTGATGTTTTCTTGAAATTTCTAGCTTGCTTACAAGTCAATATATCTGAGTTTACTTTCAGGTATTAGAGTATCTTGCTACGAGGGAAATTCTTGCACTGGAACATATACTCAGAAGGCCTCCTTGTGTGGGGATGGAAAGGTTGGTAAATTTTTATCATAGCCTGTGGCCTTTTGGTTGTTATCCTTGATCGAGTGGAAATTAACATTTGAAATTAAATTCTGTTACACTAGTAAAATGAAATCGTTGAAATTTGGTTGCCTAGTACAATTGATTTGCATTAAAGGGACTAGTCTGGTGCTATGCGTAACATAATCCCTAGAAGTTTAGAGTTAAACTAACACTTGGTCTACTAGAGATAGTGGATACCAAAAATAGTGTTGTCTTCATTGGACCTTGCTTTAGACGTTCTTTTGATCTATCTATCTGCGTGCAGCTTTAAGGACTCTATCCTAACACTCACCGAGCATGACGACAAACAGGTACCAGACGTCCCATTACTCTTATGAAGAAATTGTAGTGAACCTTAGACTTGTTTAGTATTAGTAATGGGCTTTGATCAGATGGCTTTCTGGTGTTGAGTTTTTAATTTACCAATTGGTTTCATGTGTATGCCTTCAGGTTCACCAAATTGCACGGAACTTTCGAGACAGATGGATCCCTAAGACTTTTAGGAAACCTTGGCACATCGACAGGGAGGAGAGATCGGAGTTCACAAGGTCACCTATAAACAGCAGATTCAGAGCATCACAAGAACCTAGATATGATCATCAGTCGCCAAGACCTGCAGAACCATTTGTGTCCGTCATCTCATCAGCGGCTGCAACTCCTGAAACAGCTTCTACATCTGAGGGATGTTCAGAACCTACTTCCAATCTCCCCGAGACAAATGGACGTAAGCGTAAAAGCAGATGGGACCAGCCGTCGATGACAAAACAACAAAGAACCCTTACTGTTTCGTCTCAACAAACAGATGAAACTAATGGAAATCAGGATGTCCAAGACGACCTTCCACCCGGATTTTCATCACCCTGCACCGACGCGCATGATACAGTCACTGCACAGCCGCAAAAGAAGTTTCTCTCTCGCTTACCAGTCTCCTATGGGATTCCGCTTAGCATTGTTCATCAATTTGGTTCACCCAGCCAAGAGGACCCGACTAGCTGGTCTGTTGCTCCTGGCATGCCGTTCTATCCATTTCCACCTCTACCGCCAGTTTCTCATGGTGATTTTTTCGCTAGGAGAAACGAAACGGTCTGTTCCTCCTCCATGGACAACCCGGCTTGCTCCAGTGAGGTCTTACCGGCTATAGCTGTACCTAATCAGTCCTGTTGGAACATGCAAAGTGTTGCCGGGTCTGACTCGACCACTCCGACCCGGAAGAGAGGATTTTCATCTGATATAGGAACAAGTTACTTTCGGCAACAGAAACAGAGCGTCCCTCCTTGTATACGGAACAACGGGTGGGAAAAAACAGCAAACAGCCCTATACCGGGTAATCTAACTTTAGAAGACAAGCTCAACAAATAAGTATTCTTTTACTTTAGAGAAATTCAGTCCATGAAGTTGAAAGGAGCTAATGCTGCTCTTGAGGAGGATTACACTGATTGATTGGTTAATTTGGCTCATAGGAAAATCCCCTTTGAGGGGGAATCTTGTGCTTTTCTGTTCTTTCATTTCCTTTTTAGAAATATTCTAAATTCTTTTGTTCCTTACCCATAAAAAGCAAAAAACTTCTACTATAATTAGAAGTCACATTACGATGTAAAAGCAATCACATTCTTTATTATCTTCTGCAAAGAAGTGTTGAGTATTTATGTGTCCCAAACTTTTAGAAAACTCATTGTTCTCTGTTTTCTGTCATCGAAGGTATTAACTTCTTACGATTTTACAAGGAATGATGATGTTCTATAAAAATGAACATGAAAGTGAAAATAAACCAAACAAAACTGTTGGCAATTCAATATTTTCTTAGCAAACTTCTGACTCTAACAAACATCCAAGTTTTTACAAGTGTTGCATATTTTCTCCAGCCATTGAAGTACCTTCCAATTACCTTCTTGTAGCTTGGCCGTCTCCTCACAACAATCCAATACTCCGCAAGGTTCTTCCTGCTACCTATATACTCCTCTTCCAAATCCAAGAGTGATAACCGAGCTAGCACCGGGACTAGCATCACATCAGCCATACTAAACTCATTCCCTGCCAGATACGTTGTCCCCTCTAGGTTCGTTTCGACCTCGTCTAGAAGTCTAATCAATTGGTCTTTGCTTCTCCTTAAGGCCCCAGGGTCTTTTAGTTTGTCTTCTGTTTCGTAAGCTTCCCTTAGCTTCCTATGGTAAGCACTAGCCAAGTCAGGAGACTCAGCCATCCTTGCAATCACAACCATCCTCAAGAACTTGGAAACATATAGGCGGCGATTATCCGGTATGTGAGCAAGGGTGAAAAGCTTAGAGTCCCACTCCCTTATCTTTCGCATCCATTCAAGAACTTCTCTACCAAAAGTTGCATCTTCTACACCAGAAGAAACCTCGGCTATTCTCTCTAAGTACCTAAATATTTCAAGACCCTTTACTTCTTTCTCTTCCTTAAACAAAAAAAAAGCTATCAACAAAAGGGAAATATCAACAATGGTGGGTACATACTCTATGATCTCAATAGTGTCCAAAATGATGTGAGAACCATTCTTGAAAACGGGAAGTTTGGCGTTGGGATTCATGCTAAAGAAGGAAGAGTCCAAGTGCTTGCCTGTGATGGGATTCACATGGTATGAAGTGTAATCAATGCCTTTCTCTTCCAAAGCTAGTCTCACTCTTTGGCTGTCTAATGAGTAAGGATGATGATATAACTGCATTGCTTCAGACGAATTTCCTCCAACTATTTATTGGAATCTGCAACTCCAAAATAAGAAGTCTAACATATCATACAAACAGGCAGATTTCAATTACACTGGACGAGTGAGGTCAAGGTTCAAGCAACTAAAAACTACTTCAAATCAACAGGTCCAAAATCATCTGTAAGCAAATAAACATCGCAGAAGAAACCATTTACCTCACAGACCTGAAACTTCAACAGAGAGACTAAACAGGGATTTTTACTCCTACTCTAGATAGAGCCAAGATACTGAAGAAACCGTATCAAACCCATGAGGTTAAGAAACTAAAGAACGGATACAAAATAGCTTCGAATAAAGCAAACAAAAAGAAAGACAAGACAGGCACTTGCTCTGTTAATAAAAGAAAAGGACAAGCACTTGCTGATTCAGCTTGTATAGTCAAATAAATAGAAAGAGTTACCCAAGAACAAAGAACACCTACGAGAAGATAGACGAACAAGAAACTGAACTGAAACTGTAGCAAAATAAAAACCTTCGTAGTTTCTCGAATTGAGGAGTCCTCAAGATTTCTCCTTTTTTTGGAAGGGAGACAAATACTTTACAGCTAAGAAGATTTCCTCTGATTGAAATTCGGAAAGTGCGAGTATCTAATTCTTCAATGCTTACGTTTGATGTCCATAAAAGCTTAGATGCGTACTCGCTCTATGATGGTGACACGTGGTCAACACTGGATCTAAGTCAAAGCGCCTTTTAATATGGTTCCATTACAAAGTCACTCAAGGGTATAACTGTCTTCTTACTTCTTTTCTGCCAACTTCTTCATCTTTATTTTCTTTACTTGCACATGAATTATTGGTTCTATTATTGCATCCAATTTATTATCTACTTCATTATTTTAAAAGATTTATATAATCTTACAATATTCTTTATCAGCTGATCAAAAGTTCTACCACTATTTTTGCCGAGCCCTCATAGTTCTACTCAGGCCCGGCCCTGATAAGTGATGGCCACAAGTTAAACAAATTTTTGGACCTGTTAAATAATAAAAAATAAAAGATTGCACACAAGATTCGAAGTCTCCACCATATACTCCTTCACTCTGCATCTAGACCGATTACTCTTAACGCATTTATGTGCACATATGAGGGCCGAACTTTTATTTATTTATCTGAGGGCCGCAAGCAATTGCTTGACTTGCTTGTCCTCAGGACCGACACTGGTCCTATTGGTGTAGGTGTTGTGCATGGCACCAAAGGGTCTTGTGTTCGATCTTCACCGCCTACGTACAGTTTAATTCTGGGAATGAGACCCCGGTGTGACCTACATAAAGTTGTATATAAAAAAAGTTCTACCACTTTTATAGCAAATTAATTCTCCAAAAATATAATTTTATACACACTAGGAGAATACCCGCGCCATGCGCGGGTTTGTTTTCTCATTTTGTATTTTCCAAAAACTTATTGTGTTTATAAAATTTATGAAATTATTTTTTGAAGATATTTCTTTCAAACGTTTTGCTTATTTAATTTTTATAAATAATATTAAGACTCTTGTCTCAATACTTAAAACAATTTAATTTAATTTAAATATTGTTTTATTTTTTTATAGTGAAAAACTAATGTCTAGAAAATTGATGAAGTGAAGAACACATAAAAAT
>OVAU01001836.1:0-13758 GCA_900406315.1 Biscutella laevigata subsp. laevigata
TAATATCATGGAACGTGTTGTAATATCTCTAATCTATAATACAAGGTTGTCCAAAAAAAAAAAAAAGAATTATCAACTATCAAGAATTTCAGTATGAGAATTCGGAGAAAATGAAGAAGAAGAACCCAAAAGAGAAAGTTTGTTATTCAAAATGTAAAAAAAAAATATTTACAACTGTTGACTTAAGTAATCAACCTTAGAACTAATTATGAGCTTAAATACTAAAATAAACTTATACAAATATGCTAACTTGCACATATTAACATATGACAAATATGATACTTGATACACCCCCACAAACCATTTAAGCTCAATGTGAAGTTGGTTTAAATAGGTTTGAAATGCTCATACGACAGATGATAGAGTGAAATGGTTTTAGATGCAAAGGCTTCGTCAAGATGTCAGCCAACTGATTCTCACCATCCACATGTATCATCTGAAGTTTACCCTTCTTGATGTGATCCCTAACAATGCGACAGTCTATCTCTATGTGCTTTGTCCGCTCATGGAAAGCATGATTTGTACTGAGATAGAATGCAGACTTGTTATCACAAAAAAGCTTGGCTGGTCGATCCACAAGCATCCGAAATTCCTGCATCAGCTGTTGTATCCAGATTATCTCCTTGTTGCATCGGAGAGACTCCTGTATTCAACCTCTGTTCGACTAACCGTATGTTGATTCTTGGATTTCCAGCAGAGAAGTGAGTCACCTAAGTACACCGAGAAACCAGTTGTGGAGCGACGAGTATCCGAACAAGACGCCCAATCAGCATCTACAAAACCATTGATGCATAAGTCAGTTTTAACTGAGTAAAAAAGATCCTGCCCTGGACTGCCTTTCAGATACTTTAAAATCCTATGAGCAACATGTAAGTGAGCATCAGTAGGGGCCTTTAAGAACTGACTTAATTTATGGACAACAAAAGTAATATCCGGTCGCGTTATAGTTAAGTATAAGAGTCTACCAATCAATTCTCTATAAGGCGTAGCAGAAGAAAGAATTTAACCTGTTGTGAGAGTAAGTTTAACATATGGATCCATTGGAACCACACTTGGCTTACAAGGCAATAACCCTGTACTCTCAATCAAGTCTAAAACATATTTTCTCTGACAAACATATATACCACGAGAAGAACGAGAAAATTCTAAACCAAGAAAGAAACGTAGAGGACCTAAGTCTTTAACATTAAAATGATGAGCTAATAAGGATTTCATATCAGCTAATGTCTCTTTAGAAACTAAGAAAAACTATAAATTTTTAATAATGATTATTTGTTTAGAAATTATGTAAAAATGAGAAAATATAATCTAACTTTAGGAGAAAAAGAAATTAAAAAATATTTAAAATGGAAGAGATTAAGGAGAATATGTCAATCATGTTTTGGAGAAAATTAGGGAGATTATACAATTTTTTTTTTTTTTTTGCAAGAGACAAAGAAGAAGAAGACTAAAAATGAAGAATAAATTATTTTTTTTATAGAAATGAATGGTCAAAAGATTTTTAATTAATTTTTTTTTTGTGAAATAAAAAATTAAGAAATATGTTAAAACTATTATCGACAACGAAACATTTAATTACTCTACCTAATAAATATTTTTTGAAAAATGATGCCCCAAAAATCCTTCAATCGAGTGATGCCCTAAAGCCCTTGCTTCTTTTGCCTTATGCAAGGACTGGGCCTGCTGACAAATATGATGGCGGCTTGTGACTCCTCCGGGTTCGACCAACTGGAACACCCAAAGGTGGTTCAATTGTGGCCGGAATCGAAGAAGCCACTGGAGCAGAGACTGGTGCAATAGAGCAAACATTCTCCACTGGTGCAGGATGTTGTTGTTGATTGTCAGTGATAACCTCTGGATTTGTCGAAGTCATTAACTGTGGATCAGGTGTTTCTGTATCACATCGAGCTGCTGGTGAAACCTGAACATGTATAGTGTTCGGATCTTCCTGATACAATAAGTCATTTGGAATAGAAACAACGGAGGGTAAGATCATATTAGAAAAGAAATCAGAAAGTCCTGAAGAAAAATTATGAAAAGGATACGTGTCTTCATGCAAAACAACTTTCCTGGAAATAGAAACATTGTAAGTGTCCAAATCCATAACCTTATACCATTTGTATCCAACTGAATAACCAAGGAAAACACACTTCGTCGCCCTTGGAGAAAATTTGGTTCTATCCTTTTTAAGAGTGCTCACGTAGCAAAGACAACCAAAAGATCGAAGAGTCTTATACTCAGGAACTTTATGCAATAAGAGTTCAAAAGGAGTACAATTCTGAAGTAATGGAGAAAGAATTCTATTGACAAGAAACACTGCAGTGAGAATGCAATCTGTCCAGTAACCAGAGGTATATTTGATTGAAAAAGCAAAGAACGAGCAACATTCTAAATATATGATGCTTCCTCTCAACTACTGAATTCTGCTGTGGAGTATATGCACATGAGAAGTAATGAAAGATGCCATGATTCCGCACTAGCTTAGCAAAGATTAACTCAAGGGCATTATCACTACGAATCGACTTAACTTTAGCAGAGTACTGAGTATCAACATATTTCAAAAAACTTGGAAAAAGAGAGGAAACATCACTTTTATTTTTCATGAGATAAACCCAAGTGAACCTAGTACAATCATCAACGAGGGTAAAAAAGTATCTATAACCATCTATAGAATCAGTAGAGAAAGGTCCCCAAACGTCTAAATGTACTAAATCAAAAGGATGCAGGGACAAATTGTTATTAAAAGGGAAAGCAAGCCTTTTCTGCTTGGCAAGAGGACAAACAGAACAATTTTTATCAGACACTAAATTGGTTTTAGGAATCGAAAGAACCTCAGAGAGATCCTGCAATCTTGCAGGAGAAGGATGGCCCAACATACTGTGCCAGAGACCTCAATCTACAACCACACTCGCGCACACATATACTTGAGAAAGAGAATCTTGGAGAATATACAGATTGTGTATAAGACTACCCTTCTCAATCGTTTGTCGCAAAGTAGATTCCTGTATAAAACATTCATCAGAGAAAAAGTGAGCTGAACATCCATTGTCTCTTAACAAACTACTGACACTTATGAGATTAAAATTGAACGAAGGCACATAAAGAACTCTATGTAGAACCAACGTATCAGTGACTTGAACCGTGCCTACTTGAGAAATAGAAATCTTAGTCCTATTAGGTAAAAAAACATTGATATTAGAAGTAAGAAAAACTTCCTTGAACTTTGTTAAATCCGAGCATACATGACTCGTAGCCCCACTATCTATAATCCATGCCCCATGAGGAAATGCAGAAGCAAGAGTAGAAAGAGCATGGTTTTGATAGTGAAACTGTTTGTCATCGTAATGCAAGTTGTCGGATAAAGGGAAGGTATTACCATAAGAAGACTGGCATGCCATGAATCCTCCTTCAGTGATTGATGCAGCCGACGCATTCTGAAGGTTGAACATTGGCAGTCAGTTGTTGTATTACGGACTGTATCTGAGACGAAGTCAGTTGAGTCAAGTTAACCTTCTCCTCTGGTTGAGCTATGACATTTGCAATCGGTCTTGTGTGATTCTGATTGTAAACTTGTCCTGACATCGATTTGATACTCAAGGAAGAAGCACCACGGGGAACAAAAGGTGGTGGTGGAAGAGAAGCTGGAGATGGTCCTGATGCTTTGACACCATGCTTGAAACCCGGAGGATATCCGTGGACTTTGTAACATTTTTGAACCACGTGACCATAGAGGTCGCAGTAAGTGCATAGAGGTCTATTGTTATTGTTCCTTGGCCGAACAATATTTATTATATGCAGCTGCATATTCAAGTTTATTCGAATCTGAACCATATGTAATCGAGTCTGAAGCCTGAAAAGCCAAATTGCAAACTTGACAGGTGGTTTAATCATCCTCTGTCTTTCATCTTGCTGCACAATATTATAAGCCTCTTCTATTGTGGGAATTGGCTTCAACATCAATATATGCCTTCTGGTTTGTTCATACTTGTCATCAAGACCCATCAAGAATTTCATAACTTGACTTCTGTGCTGAAGCTTTTCCCACAGTTGAGCGGCATTGCACTCACACTTCCCACACGTACACACATGCATTTCCACATAGTTCATGTACTCTTCCCACATCGTTATCAATTCAACGTAATATTGACTAATGTCCATCGAACCCTGCTGTAAAGAACTCAGACGTTGCTCAATCTCAAAGATACGCAGTGCATCGCCTTGTTTAAAATGACTCATGATATTGGTCCAGATGCATTGAGCTGTAGACATGTATAAAAGACTCTGTCCTATAGACTTAGACACCGAATTCATCAACCACGTTGTCACTATGTCACTGCATCTACTCCAAGAATCATAATCTCTATGACCTGCATGTGGCTTGCGAATATTCCCATCTATAAACCCTAACTTGTTTTGACATTAAGTGCCATTCGAACTGACCTTCTCCAGGTGTGAAAATCAGCACCGGAGGTGAGACGATCTGTTACTAACTGAAGTCCGGCATGATCCACACTATGTAGAAAGAAAGGATTGTCGTAGTGGTCTGTAGAGACTATCACAGTACCAATCGCCGATGATTGATCCGTAGAAACCAACGTAGATCCATTCACCATCAGAGTAGAACCATTTTGCGTCGACATTTGAATGAGAAAGGATTAAGATCTGATTTAGCTGAAACGAGTTCAAGAGAAAAGAATAGACTCCAAATCTGAAGAAACCTTGGATCGATCGAGCTGAAACGAAGATAATCGGAGAGGAAAAACTCCAAAGAAACCGAAAACAAGAGACGAAGAAAAAGAGAAAATCCAGATTAATCTCTGGAGAAAGAAGAGAAAGACAAATCACGGATCATGATTTGCTCTGATACCATATCAAGAAATTCAGTATGAGAACTCAAAGAGAATGATGAAAAAGAACCCAAAAGAGAATGTTTGTTATTCAGAATGTTAACCAGAATAGTTACAGAACTGTTGACTTAAGTAATCAACCTTAGAGCTAATTCTGAGCTTAAATACTAAAATACACTTATACAAATATGCTAACTTGCACATATTAACATATGACAAATCTGATACTTGATACCAACCAAGATCTTGCTTTTTATTCATTTACGGTTGTTTTTTCTTATATGAATTTAGCAAAGGAATTTTAAAATATGAATTTTAGACTAAATATTGGAGTAATATAAAGATGGAAAAAAATTCAAACTTCTACTTTGAGAAGTACTTCATTTTCTTATTTTAAAGTGGAGGAAGAACCTTTCTTAGCTGTCATCTTATTTTGTTTGATATTTTCTTTTTCTATTTCTGCGACATAGATGAGAGGAAGCTCTCTAGTGTTGAGTATCTCATGGTTTTTCTCGTCGAAGTTGTTTTTGGAAGCTCAATCGTCTACACTTTTATTGATATATTGAACGAGAATAATTATTTAGTTGACTCATCCTACTAGGTCGGTGTTGTTTGGTACGAACAACCCAAAAATTTGTGTTCTTTTTGGCTGTCGATATCTTTATTTAGTGTGATTTTGTCGAGTATTTATCAATCTTTCGTGTTGTAGTTTTAGTTTCCGGAGATATTTTATTTTCGTCATTTTAAGTTTAAATTTGTGGTTAGTATAGTTGTATTTCAAAATTGTATTTCACCTAGTTTTAATATTATCGTTCAGATGAAAAAAGGATTAAGAGAATAATGTAATGAAAATGGTTTAAAACACCCAGATCGGGCAGCGTAACCGGTGATCCCCTCCCGAAGGGATGGAGAAGGTCACGGGTTCGAACGCCGGTGTGGGGAGGGACTCCTTCTTTGAAGTGAAATTAACCTGTGCTGGTCCCCGCCCCAGGTGGGTCNAAAACTGCAAAAAATGGCAGAGTGGAGTGAAAAATTTATTGATGTAAATAACTTCATAATATACTAACTGAACCCGTATTATATGCGAAATGATGTGTTTCTAAATTATAATGTTACGATATTATAATTTTATAGAAAACTATATTTTAAAAATTATATGTGTGATTAATAAATAATATTAAATTATTTTCTATAAATTTATTTAATTATATAATTTTTTGTTTTATGGATCATTATTTTACCCGTTTGATTAACCCGTCTGACCATTGTATTGAAGATAAAATTTTAAATGATTTTTTTGATAAAAATTGTTTAAAAACATATTTATGCTAAAAACATAAATCTAGTATTAATATAATTTTATTTATCTATTCTATTAAAACAGAAAAAATCTACTACAAAAAGTCATAAGAGACTATTTCTTAGGATGACTAGGTAAATATTAATGTTTAAATAATATTATATCTCTATCATAATATATCAATATTCTTAAAAAATATATGTATAGAGAATATTCTTCGTTATTTTTTAAAATGTTTTAATAATTCTGTAGTATTATATCACGATATACTAGAAGAATATTATTTTTATTTTTGGGCTTAATAGTTTTAATGAAATATTTAATTAATTTAAGGAAATATTACGATCATAGATTCAACCAATTTAATATTTATTAACTTAACTCTATTTTGGTTACAAAAAATAAAATCACGTATTTAATTAATATTTAAAAATATTCTTTGTTATTTATTTGGTTAATTTATCTAGAAAAATATTATTTGTTATTTATTTGGGTTTACTAATTTTAAGGAAATATTTAATAATTTTTAAAAAATATTAAATCATAGATTCAATCAATTTTATTAATTTTACTATATATTTTGTTACTAAAAATACAAATTACGTATTTCAAATAATATTTTAAAATTATTAAGTTTTAAAAACATGTTTTGTTAATAATTTTAATAATAGGTTAATTTATTTATCTTAAGTAAAATAATATCTAAGAATCTATTATTTATTTCATCATAAATTTCAGCAAGCAAACTGTATTTTAAAAAATAATACCAATTTTAACAATATTTTAAAATTAATGTTCATCCTAAATATTTTTTAATGAATCAATATTATCATATAAATTTCAAATTAAAACATAAATCATATATATATTATGATATTTTTTATAATTTAAAATGTTACTTATAAATACTAATTTAAAAATAAAAATTATCTGTGTCGAACACAGTTACTATTTTCAATGAAAGGACATGCAACTTGCGAAAGCTATAATTGATAACAAGAAATACTTATAAAAATGGTGGGGACAAAGAGAGAAATCGATTGATAAAGATGGTTTTGTATCTATATATCCTCCATAATAGAGAAGATTGGTTGAGTCATTGATCTGATTCGCGAGAGATGTTATCATAAATTGCTTATCACATCTGAAAAAAAGACAGAAATATAGCTTCACTTGATTTAAAAGCAATCTACAAGTAACCAAAAGCTATATAATTGGATTATGTGAACACCCATATGTTTCTGTCTGTTTAGTAATTATGCGAATTGTAGCGTGTAACTTTTAAATAACCACGATTTAACCGAAAAGGGAAAAATGTAAAAAAAAAATATGATCTTACAATTCTACTCACTTTTAAGCATGAATAATTTGAATCAAAATCTATATTTGACTCAGGTCATAAACAAAAACCAAAAACCAAGAATAAATTCTACATCGATTCGATTTTGATTCAGGTCATAAACAAAAACCAAAAACCAAGAATAATCTGAATCAAAATCGAATCGATATAGAATTTATTCTCGCATGAACATATTTTAATAAAAACCAAAACTTGAATATACTCATGCTTAATTTGGCTCGGTCAACGAAAGTTTAGGATTTAATTGAAAAGTCAACTAAAATTCATGATTAAAATGGTCAAATTTGAAACTTTGTGATTTTTTGTGATTTTTTTCAAAATGACGTCGTTTCATGTAACGGTGAGATTTAACTCCGTTTATTTATTCCGTTAGTGAAGTTAACGTCGTGTCTAATTTGGCTTAGTCAACAAAATTTTATGATTTAATTGGAAATCAACGAAACTTTGATGTTAAAATGGTCAATCTGAAAGTTCATGTTTAAAAGTGAGCAAAATGGTAAGTTAATATTTTTTTTGGACACTTTTCCAAAAAAAACGAAATATTTTAAGTAACCAAGTTGCACTAAGATCAAACAAATAATAAAATAATATCACATCACGTCTACCAAATCGTACGACCGAGTCAAATATGCCAAAATAATCCTTCGGCTAAAAAGATAAAAAAATTACTATATGAACCAGGAAATAAAAATATATCTACTCGTCTAAATTTAAAATTCAAAAACCTAAGCTTTTTTTTTTTCAAAGGTAGGATATATTAAAAGGTCAAGATGAGATATACATCGATCTTTCGAGAGCTAGCAAAGAGGCTAAACTACAGCCTAATTACCCAAAAACCTTTCACCTATACCTTAAGTTCCACAACCAAAAGACAATCGGAAACAACGAGAAACAATCCTAAGAACAACCAGCAGCATCATCCATGACAAGCTGCTTGATCCAAGACGGAGCACCTGCAGCAACATATGATTGGGTGAACATAAACTGCGTCACACTCCGAGCAATTCTATCCACTGGTTTGTTCGAAGACCTTGTTTCTAGCTGAAGTTTCCAATCCAAAAAATGGACTCCTAATCTTCTAATACTATGAGCTTGGACTCCTAATCTTCTAATACTATGAGCTTGGTATCAAAAACCTAAGCTAAAAGCTTTTATATTTATCATTTATAGAGATGAGTGAGCATTCGATTATTCACAAAACTGATTTTTGGAGATTTAGAAAAAATATTTATTTGAATTGAATTTTAAATTTGTTTAGTTTTGGATTTGATTTGGTTTAGTTTTAGGAAAAAAAATATGTAAACATGATTGAATAATTAAAATTTATAATATATATGTAAACATATTTTTAAAAAATTCTAATAAAAATATTACGATTGCGGAGAGGAAGAAGAGATTTGAATTGTTCTGTTATTTCAGTTAATCAACATTCTGTACATAATTCACTATATATACATAGACTAAACCGAACCAATAACTCAATCTAAATCAACATTAACCAATTTGATATTCAATAGTCCCCTTCAAGATGAGCAGAAGATGTTGTCAAGGTTCATCTTGGATTGAGATGTTAAAAAAAAGCTGGGAACAATGATTTAGTCATAATGTCAGCAACCTGGTCCTCTTTTTGACATGAAGAAGCTTGACCAGTGTTGAGCTTCTCACGAACGGTATGACAGTCAAGCTCGATATGCTTGGTCCGTTCGTGAAAAACAGGATCCGTGGCAATGTGTATAGTAGAAGTGCTATCAGAGAAAAGAACAGGTACATCCAAAGAATCCCAAGCTTGAAGATCAGTTAACAAGGCTCGCAACCACATCATCTCACAGGATGCAAGTGCCAAAGCACGAAATTCTGCTTCAGCAGAAGAACGAGAAACCGTTGGTTGCTTCTTTGATCTCTAAGAAATCAATGAGTCGCCTACAAACATGCTGAAACCAGTTGTGGATCGATGACTATCAACACAAGACGCCCAGTCTGCATCAACAAATCCCATCAAGGTAAGATTAGGAGTTGCTGAGTAAAAGAATCCCTGACCAATGGTGCCTTAAATATACTGAAGAACACGATGCACTTCCTTAAGATGAGAAGTCCGTGGACTGGAGGAGAACTGGCATAGCTTGTTCACAGCAAAAGTAAGATCCGGTCTTGTGATTGTAAGGTACATCAACCGACCAACGAGTCTTCTGTATTGATCAACATCAGGTAAGATATCACTATCATCTTTGGACAATTTCAAGTTAGGGATCATAGGAACATAGATAGGATTACAGTTTAACATTCCCACTGAAGTGAGATACCAATTCTTAGATGTAGCTACCTTTAACAACAATTTAACCGTGGCCATTTTTGTGACTGGAGCAAAGGTCTCATTATAATCCAAACCTTCCTTCTGAGTATAACCCTTAGCCACCACTCTAGCCTTATATCTTTCAAGACTGCCATCATAATGAAACTTAAGAGTGAATAACCAACGACATCCAACTGATTTCTTTCCTTTTGGCAGAGAAGTCACTTCCCAAGTATGTGTTGATTCCATGGCATGAATTTCCTTGTCAACCGCATCACACCATTCCTTGGAATCATGAGCTTCACCATATGATTCAGGGATAGGGATTTTAGAGATATTATTGATGTAAGAGAAATGAGAAGGAGAAAGATGAGAGTAAGATAAAGAAGAGTCTGTTTGAGTGGAATAACAGTGGTAATCTCTCAAATGAAGAGGAGATTTCCGTATTCTTTGCGGAGAAATTTTTGGTGGAAGATGAGAATTGAGAAGGATGGATACGCGGAGAAATATTAGAAGACTCAGAATCCATTGGTGTGAAGGGATCAGATGATAACTCTGAAGCAACTTTCTTAGAAAATGGGAACAAATCTTCATGAAACTGAACATTTCTTGAGATGAAGATGTCATTTGTCTCCAAATCTAGTAACTTATATCCCTTATAACCAGCTGGATATCCAAGAAAAACACAAGCTCTAGCCCGTGGTTGAAATTTGTGTCGCTGCTTAGGAGAAGTAGAGCAATTGCAGAGATAACCAAATGTCTTGAGTTGAGAGTAATCCAGACCTTTGCCAGTTAGTAACTCAAATGGAGTTTTGTTGGAGAGCAGTTGTGAAGGTGTCCTGTTGATCAAGAACATTGCTGTTAACACACAATCTCCCCAATAAGTGATCGGAACCTGTGATTGAAACATGATTGCTCGAGCAACATTGAGTATATGTTGGTGTTTGCGCTCGACCACTGAATTCTGTTCAGGTGTTTCCGGACAAGAGTGGAATGAAACAATGCCTTTGTCTTGATAAAACTTGGTGAATTTAAGTTCAGGAGAATTGTCTGAACAAACTGATTTCCTTTTCATATTGAATTGATTTTCAACATGTGTAACAAAGTCAGAAAACACAGTGAGAACTTCATTCTTTGTTTTTAAGAGAAATATCCAAGTGGCCCTTGAGTGATCATCCACTATTGTCAGGAAATACTTATAACCATCAACTGTTTCAATAGAGAAAGGTCCCCAAATGTCAATTCGTAACAGCTCAAAAGATGTACTACAAATGTTGTTAGGAGAGAAATAAGATAGTTTCTTTTGCTTTGCCAAATGACAAATATGACAGTATGAGTTCCCTTTATTCTTGTGTTTATGAATGCCAAGAGACTCTGATATGGCATATATCCTGGAGAAAGAAGGGTGTCCTAGTCTGCTGTGCCAAACATCTACTCCAACCATCGAATTCACCTGAGCTATTGAAGTATTCAGCACATACAGATTCGCAACACGGCTACCCTGTCCAATTGTCAATCCCCTGATAGGATCCTGAATTGTACAAGATGAAGAGTCAAATACAACCATAGAACCAATATTATCAGTCAAAGAGCTAATGCTGACGAGGTTCAGACGAAATTCAGGAATGAACAAGACATTCTTCAGAGACAAATTCTTGTTAATCATGACTGTGCCAATCCCACTGATCGTGATTGTAGGTCATGTGGGAAGAGTCGCAGAACTCATGATAGATGTATCCATATATACAAACAAATTTTTGTAATGCGAAACATGGTGAGTTGCCTCTGAGTCAATCACCAATATGTCTTTGGACATAGAGTTCTGTGACATTGTCAATATGCCAACAAAGTTATATATTGAGGAAGAAAACGAGATATCAGAGTTTGTAGCATTTTGTTGAGATGTGCTAGCTTCAGAGATCTGATTTTGAGGTTGAACCTGAAGTTGTGCACTGAACATAGCTATGAATTGTTGTATCTGATCCTTGCTCAAATTTCCTATCAAACCATCGAAGTTTGCAGGCTGTTCTGATGATTGTTTCTCTTCAGTCACTATCATCTGAGCAGCAACTGGAGGAACATTGATTGGCTTATTATTCTTGTCTTGTGGCTTGAATTTTGACACAAAACCAAGTGGAAAACCATGTTTTCGACAACATCTTTCAGCGATATGTCCTACTCTACTGCAATGAGAGCACACTGGACGACCTTTATTTGGTCCAGAGTTAACATAGCATATACTAGCATCTGTTTGTCCAACCATTTGATGAGAGTTGTCAGAGACTTGAAATGCAGTAGGAGGAGTGATGTTGTTTGAGAAACCTTTCTGACTGTCATCCTGATCAAGAATGTTATAGACTTCAGCAAGAGTTGGCAACACCTTCTTCATGATAATTTGCTTTCTGATAATAGTGTATGAATCATTAAGTCCTGCAAGGAACTTGACAATCTTGTTTCTGTCAGCCTTTTTCTGCAGACTAACAGCTTTCCACAAGTGCAAGGGCTCTCTGGTTCATATGTATTCTCAAGATTATCCCAAAGAGTCTTCAGTGTGGTATAATAATCCGAGAGAGACATAGATCCTTGACATAAATCTTGTATCTTTTTAGTCAAATTGAAAGTCCTTCGTCATGTGAAACATGTCACGGAGATCACTCCAAATGTCTGCAGGATCATTCATCCTAAGAATACTTCGATAGATCTGTGGTGAAACATAGTTCAATAACCATGAGTTGACCATACTATTGCATCTTGACCAGATCCGAAAGTTTGATTCAAATTCAGCAGGTCTAGTCAAGCTTCCATCAACAAATCCTATCTTATTCTTAGCATCTAAGGCTATTTTCATAGCTGCATTCCAATCATCATAATTCGTTCCATCTAAACGAAGAAAGATAATCTGCAAACCTGGATGATCTGCATTGTGCATGAAGAAGGGAGAATGAATCGAATCTATAGCTTCTGGAGTTGCTACATCGATCGAAACCTGAGGAGCTGATGTAACAGTTTTCGATCGATTGTGAGGAGCAGAAGTTGCTGAGAAAGAGATTCGAGCTGATCTTCGCGGAAGATTCTTCACTGAAACCATCGTGAACTATTGAGAATGATCGGAGAGAGATGATCAAGATTTAGTTCATAAGAAAACGGATCGAAACGAAGAAGAAATTAAGTAAATCGCCATTGATGGCTCCGATACCATATTAGGAAACATGGGCTTCCACCTCAAAACCAATATGAGTGGATTGGCCCATGAACCTTATATACTAGTGAAGAATTATCCCAACTTCCAACGTGAACAATCTCACAATCTAATATATTAGGAAACATGGGCTTCCAACTCAAAACCAATTGACAATGAGTGGATTGACACATGAACCTTATATACTAGTGAAGAATTGTCCCAACTTCCAATGTGGGAAAATCTCACAATCTAATAGGTCTCCTCGAGATGTGGGCGGAGAAAGCCCAACATCTCGGACATACCACAACGACGGGCCATGTATACGGGTCACTTAACATGTGAGAAACCTTGTTTATGGGAAAGCGTCTGTTGGGCTTAACCTTGGCTCTGATACCATATTACGAATCCAGAGAGGAAGAAGAGATTTGAATTGTTATGTTATTTCAGTTAATCAACATTCTGTACATAATTCAGTATATATACATGTATTAGACTAAATCGAACCAATAACTCAATCTAAACCAACATTAACTAATCTGATATTCAATAAAAAAATTTAATTTTTAACTGATTTTGCATGATTCATTTGACTATATAGTAGATTTGGCATTTGGTCAGTTTGATTCATATTGGTTTGATGAATTTTGGTTGGATTTGACAAAATCGAACTCATTTCAGTGATTTTATGAAATTTTACGTGAAATAAAAAGTTTATTAAAAAGTTTGTTTAGAGAGAAAAATTAGGCTCCAAATGGTGACAGCGTACACAGCGTGCGTACA
>OVAU01001837.1:0-13754 GCA_900406315.1 Biscutella laevigata subsp. laevigata
AATTACTTATTTCATTTATTTTTATGCTTCTGATACTCGTGTCAAACGGTTTAATACTACCGTTGGCGATGGTCTAAGAGCTACATTGTACGTATATCAAGTACCAGTTTTTGAACCTTACTCTGTTTTCATGTATCTTCCTTGTCTATCCACGAAATCTTCAATAATGTTTTGTGATGAGTCTTCTTCACTAAAAGTACAAAATCAATTTTAGTGGAGGTGATTTAATGAAGTCACAAAATTATTCAAGACAAAATTTTGTACTTTAAAAAAATATATTAAAATTTCGAATTTGAAATTTTGAATACAAACTTTCATATTTGAATTTTTACTAAAAGTTGAAGTTTCATATTTTATTTGAATTTGATATTCTTACAATTATACATCACATATATAATTTTTTAATAATTTCATTTACTGTTTTCATCTTTAAAAAATTTCATATCTCATTAATATTTCATTTTTTATAAATTTAAATTTTACACATAAAACGAAACATAAACTTTAAAATAAGATTTAAAATATTTTAAAACTAGACTTAGACAACAATAATAATACAAAAAAAATTGAATTATATATTTTTATGTAAAATTGTACGTTATGTCACGAGATGGAATTTCTTAATTTGTATCGTAGCTATGTTTTCCAAGGAAGTTATATTAATTCCAAAAGATTAAGTTTATTTATTGCCTTTGACCATCATTAAAAAGCATTATAGTTTATAAAAATTCATATCTGAAGTTTAGAAATGTTTTTATAAAAAAAATCTTCAAACTTAACTTTAAAAGGTATTTGTATATTATATTTTAGTTTAACATTTTATTAATATTTATATAGATATACTAATTATTTATAAAATTTTGATAGATTTAAATTAATTATGATAAATATAAGGACCATATTAAAATACAAATGCTTTTTAAGTTAATTTTGAAAATTTTTAATTATTTAAGAAAAAACATTTTTAAACTTCAAATATGAGGTGTAATAAAATAGAGTGTTTTTTATGATGCTCAAAGGCAATAAATAAACTAAATCTTTGGAATTAATATAACTTCTTTGGAAAACAAAGCTAGGGTACAAATTAAGAAATTCTATCTCGTGACAATAAATAATTTATCAAGTACAATGTAGTAAAAGCAATCTCACAAGCAGTGCCGCCCCGAGAGCAAGCAAACTAAGTATGTGTTTGCGGCCCTCAGGTGAATAACATATTTTTCGGCCCTGAAATCTATAAAATCTGCGGTAGTTCAGTCGACTAATGAGCAAAATAGGTCATACTAGGTGCATGGTTCGATTCCTTTTGTTAACATTTTAAAAAAAAATATATTTTATAGGGCCAAAAAAAAAATTCTGCTTGGGGCCCATGTTATCGTAGCTAATCTTGGGGAGGGAGATCAGCACATTTTATACCACTCCAACCAAAGTTGAAGAAATTTCCTCCCAACGGGAATCGAACCCGGGTGACGAAAGCTGTAGCCAAAGCCCCTTTATCACCTGAGCCAACTCAGCGTTGGTTGTATGCATGCATATGTTCGTATAATAGATATCAAATATTTTCATATATTTTTAACCACACGCACACGACATCGATGTTTCAGATGTAAATACATAGAATTGAACAAGTTACCGAACATCCGAAAGCAAATGAAGAGTAAAAAATTACTTATTTTTTATAGAAATTAAAGAAAATATTTGGTTCTACAAAATTTATTACCACTTTCCATTTACGTGAATGTCCTATGTACCAATTCAAGTCTCCACGAGATTGAATTTAGTATTTTAGTGTGTTGTATAATTATAACGTTATTTTATTTGATGTGACGTACGTAACACTTCATGTTCCTACGGCTACAGTTTAAGAGCTAGAGTTAACCACAGTCTTTTGTTAAAGTTTTTAATATTAAAAGTCTTATAAAAAATAAGTAAATGAAAATCGAATACTTATGTTTTTCTGGCGTCCTAAAATACTTAAATGAATTTAAATTTACTACTTTTATAATCATGATTCAGGTGATTGGTATTTAGTTGCAAAGAAATCGACAAAGACATAGGTTTTACTCTTTTCCGCATTCCATTTTAGGGATTTATTTGCAGAATATAATTCTAATGGGAGTATTTTGATAAAATAATCGTGGTTGTTCGGATATCTGATTGAGTTTCAGTTTACCGGCATTATAAGTTTAGGATATTCAGGTTATTTTAAATTTTTAGTCGGGTTAGGGTACTATTTTTTTCGGAATTTTCCGATTTTAGGTCGGATTCAAATTTTTTCAACATAAAAATATTAATAGTATTTGAAATAATATTAATTCAAATTTTAAATTATTTTCATTAAAAATATCGTAAAATACACAAAATTTAAAATAAATATTAAAAATATATTAAATATCTACAAATTTAATATTGTACATTAAAAAATCTATCCAAATTTTAAAACTACTAATAAATATTGTATATGTAGGCTTAAGTTAGGATTATTCCGGTATCCAAAATATTTTGGGTCGATTTAGGTTCTAAAATTTATCCATTCGAGTTTTTCCTTAAGTTTGGTTCCAATTCAAATCTTGTTTTTTGGATCGAATTCAGATCATTTTTCGGATCCAATTTTTTCTCATACCTAAGATAGAGTATGAATGAGAGGACATGTGTTGAGCTCGTGGATAAATCGATTGATTGCGTGAATGTGTAACAATTTCTTTGAAATTACTTACAGACTGCCAAAAATATCACACATCTAATTACAAAGTCAAAATTTTACAGACAAGTATTTTTTTCAACGAGACAAAATTATAGAAGGTGTAGCTAAGTTAAACCTAATGTCAGAATCGCAGTAGCTTCTCTGTTATCTACGCATATTGTCTCCATTCACTGTTTAAGGAAAAAAAATCTTCTTTGGCTTATGTAAGAATTATCGCAAAACATAAAAACCAATAACATTTTTAAAACAGAAATTTTAATAGGTCTCTGAAAAATGTCAGAGTGAGAGAACTATTATTGATTTTTAATTTAAACGAATATATTTTTCAGTTTTTAGCATTGACCTTTTTTTGCACTGGAAATGTGTATGTGAATTATAATGAACAAAGCTAGATATATTTTTACATGGCGTACTTGGTAGTTAAATTGTCAGTTATGTATAGGTTTGTGATTCAGTTGGGTTCGGGTAATTTGATCTGATTTTTGGTTAATTTATATCTTTAATTGAATTATTGAATTGAACCAATCAAAATTTTGGTTCAGTTAATTCGGTTAATCAATCCATTCTGCCAACATAACCTTTCTTATAATCAGACATTTTTGTCTACCTCTAAAATTTTCAACTATATTCCCCTTCCCCAATCTTCAACATATTTTTATTTTATTTTATATCTTATATATTAATTGAGAAGCTACTTAGTTGTGTTATTAGATTATGATTTTGATGTATTTTAATGTACTTTTATTTCAATGGATTTTAGAAGATTTTGGTTGTATTCTGATGTACTACATTGAAATACAACAGATTTTATTGGATTTTGATGGATTGTGATTTCAATATATTTTCATGTATTTTGATGAATTGATGTGAATTAATAAATTCTAAAATAAGAAATAACTTTAAATAGTTAATTAATAGATTTAATATTAATATTTTCATTTGTTAGCTTTTAATTGTTATTTTATTAATATAAATAAATATTAAAATATAATTTATTTTTTCACTTCAAAAATATAATTTATTTAGATTTGATACATACACTAAAAATATATTTAAAGTTAAGTTTTAAATTTTAGTAGTAAAAGTTTATTCTTTTGAAAAAATGAATCTTTTTGTTACTTTCATTAAGATAGAGATACATAGTTATCAAAAAAAAAAAAGATAGAGATACATAAAGATTTTTCAAATAATATCTTTACTATTCAGATAAAATATCGACAACAATATATTGTTGGAGTCAATTTATCGACAACAATATATTAACAATATATTGTTAGAGTCAATTTGTGTGAAATAAAAAAAATTATTGTTTGAAATATACTTTTATCGTTTTTTGTAGATAATAAGGTTAAAATCATTTGAAATACAAGCACAAAACATGGTATTTGGTTTGCCTAAGTTTTGTCTAGTCAAATACATTAAAATCCATTAAAAACCAAATCCATCAAAATCAAACAAATATTGAATAACAGCTGTTTTTGTTGTATTTTAAAATACACCAACGAAATACCAATTCAATAACACTGGATTTTATTGTACTTTTATCAAATACACAATTGAATAACAGTGGATTCTGAAATACATAGAAATCCATTAAACTACAATATCCAATAACACCCCCTTAGCTTATATGTCATTCATAGAGTAAATTTAGGAAATATTATATTTACATTTTTGAGATTTAAAATATTCAAATAACATAACATACCAAAGTAAATTTAGAAAATATAATACTCAATTTTTGAAATTTAAAATATATGATTAAATGAATTACTTGAAAGTTTGCAATACAAGATATTATTATTTATAAATATAATATTTTATTCCCACGTATAGCGTAGATCAAAATCTAGTAGTTCTTTAATTATGAAATTCACTGTAAATAAGATATATGACCAATTGTCCCAAAAAGAAAAAAAAATGTCTAGATTTCAGTTCTCTAGGAAGGAAACTATTCAGTCGAATATTTAATTAATTTAACATGATTTAGTTTTTGATTCAAGAAAATTATAGTTGGATTGAATTTCAATCAAAATAATCTGAAATCATTGATCATAAAATAATTAAGATAAAATATAAACATGATATGAGATTGGACACAACAAAAATATAAAAAATATAAAACAAATTTGAGTTAGAGACTTGTAATAAAAATCTAGTTTTACTAATCATTTGAATCAATTAATCAATCTAAAAATTAATATTAATTTTTTATTAATAATAATTAAAAATTTGTAATTTATATTTGAATCTAAATGATAACATAGTAAAAGCATTAATACAATCACTAAATTATATGTCATAGTTAAAAATAGTACTAATTAAGAAAAATAATTAAGACTCCTACAGAATACTTAATAAACTTACATTGAGGACCACCTAATATTATTAATTGTTTTCTTTTGGTAAAAATATTATTAATTGTTATAATCATTCAACTACTACATACACATGTTATTTACATTTAAAGTTTTCAACAATTGATCTTAACTCTTCAAAAATACTATTCTCTAAATTTTGTTTATAGAAAGAAAGTAAGTGAAATTTTATACAAAAAAGAAACAAACTTAAAAAAGAGGATACAAAATAAATTAAGAGGCGTGATTAAAGCAGCTAAACTTCTTTTCCACAGAATATGGCTTTCATTATATTATTATCTATTTTATTCCGTACCACAGTGTCTTACTCTGATTTTTCTATTAATTAATTACAATAATAATTCTCTATCACGACTTTCCTTTTTCTCCATTTAAATTAAACTAAACCGGTTAGATTCGTTTTTTTCATTACCAGGTGTCTCTTAATGTGAACCCCATTGTCTTCTTATTTTCTTAATGATGATTAATAATTGTAATTAAAACAACTTAACATAAAGATAATGAAAATGAAGCCCGTAATTAAAGGGAATTAACATGAGAAAAAGGAAGATGTGTGAACAGATTGATATTCTTAACCTTTTCTCACTTGGCTACTTAGAATATATTAGGCATATCATTTGGACATCCATTTCACAGATTTTGAGATCATTCAAATTTTTAAAAATTTGGTTCCAGTTCAATTGGGTTTTACTTGGATTCAAATTGGTTTTAGATATGAATATTTGGATTGGTCCTGTAAAATTTTTGGGATTTGTAGATTGGATTCAATTGTTTTCAACAAAAATACTAAAAAATACTTGAAATACTAATAAATCTGAAAATTTAAACTATTTCCATTAAAAATATATCATAAAATACAAAAACTAAATATAAAAGTGAGAATAAAACATTTGAAACATATTAAATATCTAAAATTTTAATATTGAACATTAAAAATTATATCGAAGTTTATAAAATATTTGAATATCTAAACTTATGTTTAGATCTTTTGGATACCCAAAATATTTCAGATTGGATTCGATTCGGTGTTTCGGGTTTTGAAATTTATTATCCAATCAATTTTTTCCTAGATTTGTTTTGGATTTGATTCTTGTTTTTCGAATTTGTTTTTTGGATTGGTATTCGAGTTTGGATAATATGGTGAGACTTAAAATGCATATATATTCCAAAATTATTTCTGTTTAATATTTATTTATTATCACTGCATCCCACTCTAAAAAGTCTTTGTTCTTTGATAATCTATAGAATTTTAGAGAGAAGAATGAGACCAAGAGTCAAAAAACTTATCTCCATTTCATACAGTGTTCTATGTCGGATTCCATCAATCTCTCTCTCATCAGCTGTCACTTTCTCTGTCTTCTACGCAACAAGAACCGCAATAAAAAAAATTAAAATAAACAATTTACTAAATTTCAATTAACTTTTTTGTTCCAAAATTAAAGCAAACGAATCCAAGAACATGGAGACAAATGAGAAAAAAAAGGACACAAAAACATCAAGCATGGACTGAAAATTACTACTCGAAAATTCAATTTTTGGTAATCTAACTTATTTTCTTTTCAGATTTGGTAATTAAATAACAAAACTATCCTAATGTTTGGTAAAATCTTTTTTAATATAATTAAAACAAATAAAGAAATAAATTAGTTAAATAAAATAAAACGGAAGTGGGATTAGTAAAGAGATTATTATATTAAATAAAGTATTGATTGTGAAGAAGAAGCTATTGAGTTTTTTTCATTTATATTTATGTGCTAAATAAATAAATAGAATATAAATTATTTTTTTCTTGTTATTGAAGTTCTCTATAAAGCTCAAGTAGTAAATAATCTACACAAATGTCCCAAGAATCTGATCAGGAAGAAGCAATAAAGTCAGTGGAGGAACAATGGCGTTGGTCCGAAATGCAAGGCATTGAGCTTCTCCCTGAAGCTACAACTTTCGATAATACCAACAACTCACGAAATCCAGAAACAGAGCTTCCGCCGGAGATGGAGAACGGTGTTGGTGCTCCACCGGGAATAGTGGAGGAGCCTAAGAAGGCGGAGATTCCTGGAGTTGCTTTTAAAGAGCTTTTCAGATTTGCTGATGGATTGGATTATGTGTTGATGGGAATTGGATCTGTTGGTGCTTTTGTTCATGGCTGCTCTCTACCTTTGTTTCTTCGGTTTTTCGCCGATCTTGTTAATTCCTTTGGTTCTAATGCTAATAACGTTGATAAGATGATGCAAGAAGTTCTCAAGGTTTTGATTAACTTTATTACTTTCCCTTTTTGTTCATCTTCAATCTCTGAAACACTAATTGATGTAATTTGTTTTTTTTGTACAGTATGCTCTTTACTTTCTGGTTGTTGGTGCTGCAATCTGGGCTTCTTCTTGGGCAGGTAAAGAACAAACAACTGATTTTTCTGTTAATCTTAGATCCGATTTGATTTTGATTTGAGTTTTTTGAGTAGAGATTTCGTGTTGGATGTGGACTGGAGAGAGACAAACGACGAAGATGAGGATAAAGTATTTAGAAGCAGCTTTGAATCAAGATATTCAATTCTTCGATACAGAGGTTCGAACTTCCGATGTTGTCTCCGCCATTAACACCGACGCAGTTATGGTTCAAGACGCCATTAGCGAGAAAGTAAGAAAGAAACAAATATTCATTGATTAATAAACTTCAATTTTTTTTTGTTTCTTTTCTTGTTCTCTCCTCATCTGATCTGGTTTCTTCCAATTTAAAATCTCAGCTAGGTAATTTCATCCATTACATGGCGACTTTTGTTTCTGGATTCATCGTTGGTTTCACGGCGGTGTGGCAACTGGCGTTAGTGACTCTCGCGGTGGTTCCGTTGATAGCTGTGATCGGAGGAATTCACACCACCACTCTTTCCAAGCTCTCTAACAAGAGTCAGGAGTCTCTTTCACAGGCTGGTAATATCGTCGAACAGGTAGCTTTCCTTGTGAAATCCAGTAATCAAAATCATTATTCCATCTGGATTAATTTTACTTGATTTGACTCTGGAAAAATGGCAGACGGTGGTGCAAATCAGAGTGGTAATGGCGTTCGTTGGAGAATCAAGAGCTTCACAAGCTTATTCATCAGCTTTGAAGATAGCTCAGAAACTTGGTTACAAAACAGGTTTAGCTAAAGGAATGGGCCTTGGTGCTACTTACTTCGTCGTCTTTTGTTGCTACGCTCTCTTGCTCTGGTACGGAGGCTACCTCGTACGCCACCATTTAACCAACGGTGGTCTCGCCATTTCCACAATGTTCGTCGTCATGATAGGTGGACTGTAAGCACTCTTTTAAACTTCTCTGTTTCATCATTCCCATCATTTGATTGAAAATTGGTTTCTTTATGCATGAGTTTGTGTTGTCGTTTGAAGGGCATTGGGACAATCAGTTCCAAGCATGGCTGCATTTGCGAAAGCAAAGGTTGCTGCTGCGAAGATCTTCAGAATCATTGATCACAAACCCACAGTAGAGCGTAACAGTGAGTCCGGTGTCGAGCTAGACTCAGTCACGGGTCTGGTTGAGCTCAAGAACGTTGACTTCTCGTACCCGTCAAGGCCAGATGTTAAGATCCTAAACAATTTCTGCCTCTCTGTTCCGGCTGGCAAGACCATAGCTTTGGTCGGCAGCAGCGGCTCTGGTAAAAGCACAGTCGTTTCGCTTATCGAGAGGTTTTACGACCCGACCTCAGGTTAACAAACTATTAACACATTTTGTTACTTTTCTTAGCTCTTTTGCTTGAGCATTGTTCTTTAAACACTTTTTTCGTTCTCTGCAGGACAAGTTTTATTAGACGGGCATGACCTGAAGACTCTGAAACTGAAATGGTTAAGGCAACAAATAGGTCTTGTGAGCCAAGAACCTGCACTATTTGCCACTTCTATCAAAGAGAATATACTCTTAGGCCGCCCGGACGCAGATCAAGTCGAGATAGAGGAGGCTGCTCGAGTTGCAAACGCTCATTCTTTTATCATCAAACTACCTGATGGCTTCGACACACAGGTCTGGTTTTACGTTCATAACCTGTTTAGAATCTGACTTCTTGAATTTCATTAGTTTAAGATACTTTGAAAGAGTCAAAAGAGAGACGTATGGTCATGAAAAAGCATTTATAACAAAGTAACATGGGTTTGGTCAACAACGCATGTGAGACCCAGACATTTAGTTTCAGTCATGTGTCTTGATGTTGAAATTTTTTGCGTGTTCATGTGCTTGTTTTTCTTGCTACTTGAACTTAAAACCAGCAACCACTATTCCAATGGATTTGTTCACGCAAAATAATATATGTTGACCATGATTTAGACATATTTCTCGATCGTATGTTTGTCTAATTCATCTATTATATGTGAAATAATGGT
Source organism: Biscutella laevigata subsp. laevigata (assembly GCA_900406315.1). Classification (NCBI taxonomy): domain Eukaryota; kingdom Viridiplantae; phylum Streptophyta; class Magnoliopsida; order Brassicales; family Brassicaceae; genus Biscutella; species Biscutella laevigata. Next base: position 9,440 of record OVAU01001837.1, read on the forward strand.
AGGTAGGGGAGAGAGGATTGCAGCTCTCAGGTGGGCAGAAGCAAAGAATAGCAATAGCAAGAGCAATGTTGAAGAATCCAGCGATACTTCTCTTAGACGAGGCAACAAGTGCATTGGATTCTGAATCAGAGAAGCTTGTGCAAGAAGCTTTGGATCGTTTCATGATTGGAAGGACGACTCTCATCATCGCTCATCGCCTTTCTACCATTCGAAAAGCCGATCTTGTTGCTGTCCTTCAGCAAGGAAGTGTCTCTGAGATTGGAACGCACGATGAGCTTTTTTCTAAGGGAGAAAATGGAATTTACGCAAAGCTTATCAGAATGCAAGAGGCAGCTCACGAAACCGCCATGAGCAGTGCGAGGAAGAGTAGCGCGAGGTATATTTTGTTCATTTTGCTTGGCTTTGTTGATACCTTCCTCTTTTAATAATGATATTCTATTTGTTGCAGACCATCGAGTGCTAGAAACTCTGTTAGCTCGCCTATAATAGCTCGGAATTCATCGTATGGAAGATCACCTTATTCAAGAAGACTCTCAGATTTCTCAACATCTGATTTCAGCCTCTCCATTGAAGCTTCTTCCTACCCAAACTATCGACATGAGAAGCTGGCCTTCAAGGATCAAGCCAATTCTTTCTGGCGACTAGCTAAAATGAACTCTCCGGAGTGGAAATATGCTCTGCTTGGTTCTGTTGGCTCTGTCATTTGCGGCTCCCTCAGCGCGTTCTTTGCGTATGTCCTCAGCGCAGTCCTAAGCATCTACTACAACCCAAACCATGAATACATGATCAAACAGATTGATAAGTATTGCTATCTCTTGATTGGTCTCTCCTCCGCAGCGCTTATCTTCAACACGCTTCAGCATTCTTTCTGGGACATTGTGGGTGAGAATCTGACCAAGAGGGTCCGTGAGAAGATGCTCAACTCTGTACTCAAGAACGAGATGGCTTGGTTTGATCAAGAGGAGAATGAAAGTGCTAGAATCGCAGCACGGTTAGCTCTTGATGCCAATAATGTGAGATCTGCCATAGGAGATAGAATCTCGGTCATTGTGCAGAACACAGCATTGATGCTCGTTGCTTGTACTGCCGGGTTTGTTCTACAGTGGAGACTTGCCCTCGTCCTTGTAGCAGTTTTCCCCGTTGTTGTTGCTGCAACTGTCTTACAGGTCTGTATTCTTGCAAAGCAAATGCACACTTTTATTCTTGTTCTTAGATCTGAAACTTTGTGTTGTCTTTTGAACAGAAAATGTTTATGACTGGATTCTCGGGAGACTTGGAAGCTGCTCATGCCAAGGGAACACAGCTCGCTGGTGAAGCCATAGCTAATGTCAGGACAGTCGCGGCCTTCAATTCGGAGGCAAAGATTGTTCGGCTATATACTGCAAACCTCGAACCGCCATTGAAACGTTGCTTCTGGAAAGGACAGATTGCTGGAAGTGGTTATGGTGTAGCTCAGTTTTGTCTTTATGCATCTTACGCTCTTGGGCTATGGTACGCGTCTTGGCTTGTGAAACATGGCATCTCTGACTTCTCCAAAACCATAAGAGTCTTCATGGTTCTGATGGTCTCAGCCAATGGTGCAGCAGAGACACTTACATTGGCTCCTGATTTCATCAAAGGTGGTCAGGCTATGCGCTCTGTTTTCGAACTTCTTGACCGAAAAACTGAGATCGAACCTGATGATCCTGATACAACCCCAGTCCCAGACAGATTACGCGGTGAAGTCGAGCTCAAACACATTGATTTCTCTTACCCTTCAAGACCAGACATCCAGATTTTCCGTGACCTTAGCCTTCGTGCTAGAGCTGGCAAGACTTTGGCTCTTGTGGGTCCAAGTGGGTGCGGTAAGAGCTCAGTTTTCTCCCTCATCCAGAGATTCTACGAACCATCCTCAGGCCGAGTCTTGATCGACGGGAAAGACATAAGAAAATACAATCTGAAGTCCATAAGGAAACACATAGCCATAGTTCCTCAAGAACCATGCTTGTTTGGAACCACCATTTACGAAAACATTGCATACGGACACGAATGTGCAACTGAAGCAGAGATCATACAAGCTGCAACTCTAGCCAGCGCCCACAAATTCATTTCCGCATTACCCGAAGGCTACAAGACATTTGTCGGCGAGAGAGGCATTCAGCTCTCAGGAGGACAGAAACAGAGGATAGCGATCGCACGTGCTCTCGTGAGGAAAGCAGAGATCATGCTGCTCGACGAGGCCACAAGCGCTCTTGATGCAGAGTCTGAGAGATCAGTCCAAGAAGCATTAGACCAAGCTTGCTCTGGTAGAACATCGATCGTTGTGGCTCATAGACTTTCTACAATCAGGAACGCTCATGTCATCGCGGTCATCGATGATGGAAAAGTTGCGGAACAAGGATCACATTCACATCTTCTCAAGAACTATCCTGATGGAATCTATGCGCGGATGATACAGTTACAGAGATTTACACATACTCAAGTGATTGGTATGACGTCAGGTTCGAGTTCTAGAGTTAAAGAAGATGATGCTTAGTCATATAGAAGAAGAAAGAACAAACTCTACGAACTCATTTTTTTTCTTATCTGTTTTAATTTTGGGGTTACTTATTTTTGGAACTACGTTTCAGATTTGATGGTATAGTATTATTAAGATGATTAATCTAATTTCAACCTCTGTAATATCCATTTATGTTCCATGAGCCTTTCTAATGAAGTGCATTGCAATAGCTTTGACAAAATTTGTTGTCTAGTTAAAACTCAAAAGTTATGAAATAGATAACGGGTTAGTTTACAAAGTTGAAATGGAACAAATAAGAAAATGAAATAAAGACGGCGGTTAAACAAAATCTCATAGTTCGGTATACATGAATAATTCTAGAGACTAGACAACAATTACGGAAAGACCTGATTCATATATCTATAACTAACAAGCTGACACGAAGGATAAGAAATTGTAAACAGAGGTTTAGAAGATCCACACTGTTACCGATTATTGAGAGGACTAATAGATCTTCTTGCACTCGAGTTAACGAGTTGATCTAGCGAGCAACAATAAACAAAATTTGTTCGGTTACATATGAATAATTATACATAGAGATCATATATTACATTATCATGGAGTGCACTCGTTACATATATATGTATACTTTTTGTTTGTTCTAGAATTCAGGATAAGCCTAACTTTTTGAATCATGCTATGTCCACCCTAAAAGAAAATATTATGATATATGATGAAATTGTAACCTTTTTAAGTTTTGTATGAGTTAAAAATACTAGATCATGATTGGTAATAGTAATACATACAAAAAATAATTAGTAGTAATTATTAAAAATGGTCAAAAAGGAATGCTTTTAGACAGAGACACACGGACATACGTGGGGAACAAAATTATGAAAATGAGAAAACAGAAAATGAGATAAAGAAGATTGGTCCAAAAATGACATTCAATGGTATGATTAGATCCAAAGCAAACAGAAAAAAGGAAGAAAAGACAAGATACCTTTTGTGTTTATATGACTTTTTATGAACAATTCTTGATTTAGTTTCTTTTGGGTAGCACAAGCGTGCGACCATACAAATACATATAATATGCATATAGGACACAAGCCATGATGATGATGATGATGATGATGATGATGAGGACGACTAGTTTGTTCTAGTTGTTGAATGCAATAAATTTGTTTATGAACAAACTTTGAAATTATAGTGGAGGAGAAGAAGCACTTGGCTCTTCTTGTCACATGGCTTTGAAAATTAGGTTTTAGATATAAGTATTATTTAGTAGTTTTAGATAAATTTTAGTGGTTTTCAAAATTTTGATTATCCAAACTGAGAATTGGGATTTTCCGTATCCTTATTTGACTCTTATCTAGGGTTGATAATTCAAATCTTCGAGTTGGTTTGGATTATATCTTTCCGGGTTTAGATCTTTCGAATACACATGTTTATGATCTATATTGGACCCATTTAAAAATCAATTCGGGTTTGATTTGGGTAACATAGTGATTGGGTCCGTTCAGGTAGGAGAATCTAGGACAACCAAAATATGTTCGAATCCGATTCTGTCCAAATGATTTGAATTATACAAAAATAAAAACTCTAAAACATTGGTCCAATTTAAATGAAATTTGAGTTAAAAGTACAGATACAAAAAGTCAAATATTGAATATTTTAGATATTATTATTGTTTGTGTGTAAACATAATTAATTGGCTTAGATTCATAGTTATAATTTTGGATAATATAGATTTTTTATTATATCTCGATAATTTGTGTACTCATTCTGTTTTCAATTCATACTAGATTAGGACCCGGGCCATGCCCGGATTTAATT
>OVAU01001838.1:0-13753 GCA_900406315.1 Biscutella laevigata subsp. laevigata
AAGAAAAAGAGAGAAGAAAAGAAGAGAGAAGGAAAGAAGAGTACAAGGACAATTTGGTCATTTAATTTGTAAAAAGATACACTCATCTGACGGAAAGTGCCTTATTTCCGTCAGTGACCTTTTCTTCTAATTATGTTAGAAAAAGTGTCTTTTCTTATAAATTACCCTTTTTCAACTAGTCAAAATGAATATCTCCTATATACTACTTTTTTGTAATATTGATATAAAATTATAATCTCTATGTTCTTTCAAGATGATTCTTCTAACATAGATCTCAAAATTTCGGGTAAATATTGATAAAACAGTTTTGGTTCACAATTAATCGGATTGGATTTTCCAGGTCGAAGTCTGATACTATATTAAGTTCATGAACTTCCAACTCAAAACTGAATAAATAAATTAATATCTTTCATATATTACTTATAATCTCTCTCACTTTCGGATAATATTTTCTAATATAACCCATCTTATTATAAAAACCTTAGTTGTTATTTGTTAGAGTAATTCTAAATAACATATGTAATGTTTCCTTTACCAAACTAATGACGAATGTATAAAAATATCAAAGCTTAAAACTTATTAATATTTCTTAAATTTCATAAACAAACAATTGTTAATTTTTTTAATAGATTTCAAATTTAATAACAGTAAAAAATAATTGTGAATTGACTCATGTTTACTATATCATTCTAAATATGTTGTTACTTTTATTGTAAGATTTGTAGTAATATGTATGATTTTTTTTCCTTAAAATCTATGAACATTGAACAGTAGTAATACATCTTACCTGTTTAGTGTCTGAAAACATGAATATAAATTGCATTCGGTGAATACATTGTTGTTTAACAGCTCATCTTAAGATTTTATCTCATAAATGGAGAATCTACTCACTTGCCCTATTAAACAGTTTTGTGAATCCTTAGTATGCCAGTTTACTCATGGATAGCCAGTAAATTCATATCTCTAATGATTAATATTTTAGATTACACTTTGCAAGAGATCTTTTTTTATAACACATGATGTACGATTAATTAATGTATATGCCTCAAATTGCTGGATTAGCAAGTTGTAATTAACAATAATAATAATGTAATATATAAAACAAATCATTCACCGCTTCCTTAAGACGAGATTAGATCCTCCACATCAAATCCTAAGATCTTAAAACACTACTTGATACCTACCAAAAACATAACCACAAAGTTTCATATTATGTGTTTTTAGATTCTTTCTTATACGTTCTGATGGAGCTATGCAGTTCAGGGTTGGAGCAAGAACATCTTTGTTCGAAACCTCGCGGCTATGAGCGGCTCAAAGATCTGACTGAAGATGTTTTGAGATTGAAGAAGATCTCAAGATGGAGATTGCTATGGAGGAAGCTAGTGACGATGAATCAGAAGAAGAAAAATCAGATTCGTGTTCGTTATGATCCTTACACTTATTCACAAAACTTTGAGAACGATGGAAACATTGCATATCACGACGATCCTGATGTGTTTTCCAAGTCTTTCTCTGCTCGATTCGTTGTTTCTTCCAAGGTTTTCAATGTTCATTATACTTGAGATTCTTTCTTGTAATCAGTTTTGGATATTTTTTAAAAATCACAGATTGAACTTTCAAGGTGATGATTACGTGTAATCACGTGTCATTGCTAGTTAAGCTATTAAAATAGTCTGTTTTAAGTGTTTTAATATACTTGTCTACAATGTTTAGTGACACAGTCCTCAAATTTTGAAGAAAAACCAAATTTTTTAGTTTTTCTGTTAATATTTGGTTTTGGATAACTAACTGATTGATTTCAAAATTAAACTGTGTTTGGTTCTCGGTTCGGTTTAAAGAAACATAACCAATTTTTTTTTTATAAATACCAAAATTTTGAAAATAAACTAAATTATACAAATTAACCGGAAATATTGAAATGAATAAACCGAAATTTTCCAAAATTATCTGAACCGGTGTGAAATCACTCAAGTGAGTTATAAAATTCGGTTAATTGTGGTAAATCTTATAATAACCAATATATTTGAATAGAAATTTTAATCGGTTCAATTCGATACCCTTATAAATATCCGATAACCCAAATACCCGACTGGATTTGACCCAAAATACACTTATTTTTTTATGAAGTCTATACAAATGCTATGTTTGAAAGAAATGGAATAGTCATAATTTTCAGCTTCTACTTGTTTTTAATGATTCAAAACGCTGGAATCACCACTTACAAAGACGAAACAGATTCTTCATGATCAACATTGCCAACAGCTTCAAGTATTGATGAGTAAGTAATGGCATCATACGCAAAGCCTTTATCTTTCATCTCTCTCATCATTCTTGCAGACGCCTCAAACATTCCAGCATGAGCGAGACATCCCAGAAGAGTGTTATAGGTGACACCATCAGGCTCAATACCAGATTGCTTCATAGTCTCAAACATTTCTATAGCTCTCCTTGGCACTCCTGTTCTAGCAAATCCATTGAGAATGATATTATGCGAGTTTATATCTGCTCTGCAACCCTTTTCTTCCATTGTTCTTAGCAATGAATTAGCTTCATTTATCATACCAGCCTTCACCATCCCTGACATAAGTGCGTTATAAGCATAAACATCAGGACCGTTTCCTTGATTCTTCATCTCATTGAAGAGATCTAAAGCTTCTCTCAGCTTCCCACATTTACCAAAATGTTTGATCATCACAGCGTATACTCGAGAACTTACATTCCCGAAATTCTCTTTTAGTTCCTTGAATAGTTCATTCGCTGCTTCATATCGTTTCGCCTTTCCAAGAGCGTTTATGAGGCTGCAATAAGCTGCAGGACAAGGAGGGAAACCTTTTTCATCCATTTCCTCAAGAAGCAACAAAGCTTTCTCTACTCTATTTGTTTTACAATAACCGTCTATAAGGATTGAGTAAGTGAATTCACTAGGGGAAACACCGTCTGCCTTCATTTTATCAAACCAAGAACTCACTTCTGAAACTGGTGCTTTCGATTCAAATAGAGCTTTAATCACAGTATTGTATGAAACAACAGAGGGTGTACATCTCCACTTCCCCATCTCACTGAAGACCTTTGTTAACTCCTCCACTCGACCCACCTTGCCTAAAATGTTCATCAGGTTGTTTAAGAATACAACATCGGGAGTTAATCCATCTCTAAGCATATTCTGATATAAACCATATGCTTCGTCCACCCTCCCAGATTTACCAAGACCCTTTATCAGTTCTGTGTAAGTATAAACAGTAGGCTCGCAACCTGCTTGTTTCATCTCCTCAAAAAGTTCTAAAGCTTTCACAACTTTACCCACCTTGAAGTATATTCCTAATAAGGTGGTGTATATTTTCTCTGTAGGCTGTAAACAATTACCCTTCATCTCATCGAATATCCTTATCGCAGAATCACTACGACCTAATTTTTCATACGAGGATATAAGTGCAGAGTAAGTAATCGTGTCTGGAAAACAGTCACCTTCGTTACACATCTCTGTATATACCTCATGGACTTTCTCGTGCTGTCCTTCTTGCATCAGCATCAGAATTACCGAGTTGTAAGTGCTCGAAGTGGGTTTGCACTTGCGTCCTTTCGCCTGGTAGAAAACCGACATAGCTTTACTAACCATCTTAGCTCGTCCTAATGCTTTCACAAGCTCAGAGAGTACTGCTGGGCTGACGCTAACATCTGCATTACGGACCACCTCTTGTATCGTTCTATACATTTCACCATAAAGCCTAGCTTCTTCAAGACAACGTATTAATGTCATGTAAGTGGACGAATCATGGTGAAAGTTTCTTCTTTTACCTGCCCATTTGAAAAACTTGATCTTGACATTGATCTCAACGTCTATCTCCAGAATTGAACGAACTAGTCTATGATCGACTTTAAGTTTAAGAACCTCCAGGGCTTTCTCAGCATCAGGTCCCCATTTGAAGATTTTCAATATCCTTATGAATCTCTCATCCAACATCCGCACTGACGGATCCTTTCTAGATAATTTCCATTTCGCTATTGGCTTCTCAGATTCCTCAGGATTCGGATTACTAAACATTTGAACAATTTCACTTTCTGCGAATTCAAGTAGATACATGGATCAAACAAATGGTGGGGACAAAACCATAGATAGGCGTAGGAGGAACCATTTATGCAGATTACCTGTTTGTTTAAATCTCTGAGAGAGGTGAGGTAGAGTTGAGACGCTTCGCTTAGAGAAAATGGATCGCGCCGACATGTAAACCATATTTGTAAACATGTAACAATTCGAGTGGCGAAAAATTCCGGCGTCCAACGGTATTTCGAGTCGCCGTCGGTGGTTTTAGTATCAGACAGAAGAGCGGAAGAAACGTAACGTAAGGTCAAAGTGTTGAAGAAGACGCACGTGAGTATCACGTGTTTTCTTAAACCAAACCAAACCAATCCAAAGATTTTAAGATAACGAACGAGTCGAGCTGGCGACTTTTCATTGGTCATATGTCCACAAAAGCACCCAACTACACTGAAATTACAGAAATGCCATTGTTCTTCTAAAAGCATGAAAAAATGTTCCATCTTTCGTTTCCAGAATTTCGTTTTCCAAACACTGATTAGGGGATTTACGATGAACACTTTCACAAAAAATTGCAGGATAATACTGAGTTTCTTAGCATAAATTTTTTGTTTTGGGTCTTTGGGATTTTCTAAAGTCTCACAACTCACAAGTTAAGAAGTTCCTTCCTTTATTTTGGCCCACTTTTGAGTCTGTGATTTTTAGGAATTGCAATTTGCCACACATTTCCAATCTCTAAAGTACTTTCACGGCGAAGATGGGTTTCCTCTTAGGAGGCACTTGCTTAGTCCCATCTCCTCCTCTCCACTCTCGATTCCTCCCTTCTCCTTCTGTGCTTCTCTGTTCCAGTAATGCCGCCAGGTTTAAGCGCCGCCGACAACCGTCTGCTTCTCTTCACCGGGAAGATGGTTACGGGTACGACGCTGCTTCCGTCAAGAGAAGGGGTTTTCTTCTGGTGGGTATCTCCGTTCTTCCGTTTTTTCAGCTTCAGTCGCCGGCTATGGCGGATGAAAGTGAGTTTTTTGGTTTCTCTCTTACTGCATTGATGTATACTGAGTTGATTGATGAGAATGCTCAAATTTGTTTCTGGTTACCTTTCATTTCTGTGATCAGTTGTTGGTTTGTTTTATATTCCAGGAGACAATGAGTTAAGGACATCAAAGCTTAATCAAGAAACTGAGGTTTTCAATACTCTTTTAGACATTTCTCAATTGAATTCTGAAACCCCTGGCATTTTTCATTTGCTTCTGTTATTTGAGAATCAATATGATTTGAAGTTCTTGAGACTATACTGACTAAGTATTGCCTTGGTGGATAGGTTGCAGTAAGTGAAGCAACATCTCCAAATCCATTTGTGTCTCTCCTAAATGGTCTTGGAATTTTTAGTGCTGGAGTTCTAGGTGCACTCTATGCTCTGGCTCTTAAAGATACAAAAACCGCTGAAGAAACCATTGAATCTGTAAGCTACTCGCACTTCAGATTTTTGCTTAACTGTGGCAGAATGTACTTGTCAGCATTTGATCATTCATAAAAGTTCTATCAGAAATCAGCAGTTTTTTTCCATCGAGAAGTTTTAGGTTTTACTGTTTTGATCGAGCTTCTCTTATTCTTTTTCTTCAACTTTCTGAGGATTGTGGAAAATATCTTACTACTAGATCTGATCCTTGTTTAATTAAGCTCCCGCTAACTGTGACATACAGCTAAAGAACCAATTGAGAGACAAAGAAAGAGCATTAATCTCAAAGGAGAAAGACTTTGAAGCAAAACTCCAGCATGAGCAGGAAGAGCGGAAACAGGAACTAAAAAAGGCGAAAGAGGAACAATTGTCATTGATCAACGAGTTAAATTCAGCAAAGGAGGTGGTGTCAGGATTAGGCCAGGAGCTAAGCAGCAAAAAAAAATTATGTGAGGAGCTTAGAGTTCAAATTGAAAGTCTGCATAGTAATCTGTCAAAGGCTAGTGAAGACAAAAAGGCACTTGAAACAGAGCTTAGAGAAAAGCTTGATTTGGTTGAGGGGCTACAAGATCGGATCAACTTGCTTAGTTTGGGTCTGAAAGATAATGAAGAAAAAGCTCAGCATATTAGTGCATCGTTGGCAGAAAAGGAAGCAGAACTCAAGAACCTGACCTCTACTTACACTCAAACTAGCCGAGATCTTTCTGAAGCAAAATTAGAAATCAAACATCTGAAGGAAGAACTCACAAGAAACAAGAGCGAATTGGACTCAAAGAATTCTGCGATTGTGGAGTTAAACACCAGAACAAACACTCTAGTGGCTGAGAAAGATAGTTATATCCAGAAGCTTGATGATGTTACAAAAGATTATAATGCTTTGAAACTGTCTTCTGAAACCCGAGCAGCTGCTGATGCGGAGCTCACGAGCAGGAAAGAGCAGGAGATTCAGCAGCTAAAGGAAAAGCTGGATCACGCCCTAAATGATGTAAATGAGAATAAAGAAAAAGTTGCTGACTTTGCTGAGAAGTACGAAGACTCGAAGAGAATGCTAGATATTGAACTGAGTAATCTAAAAAATCTGAGACATGAACTCGAAGGAACAAAGAAAACACTTCAGGCATCTAGAGATCAGGTCTCAGACCTAGAAAAGTTGCTTGATGAGTCAAGAGCTTTGTGTTCAAAGTTTGAATCAGAGCTTTCTGTAGTTCATGCCGAATCAGATGAAGCCAAGGAACGATATAAAAAGAACCTTGCTGAGGCAAAACAAAACAGTGAAATTTTGGCAAGTGAACTTGCAGCGGAGAAAGATCTTCTGAAGAAAGCTAGACACGAGCTTGAGGAACTGACCCATGAACTCGAAGAGTCTTCTGTCAAGAACCAGAGCCTCCAGAAGGAACTAGTGGATGTTTACAAGAAAGCTGAAACCACTAACAAGGAATTGGAAGAGGAGAAAAACACGGTTTTGGCATTGAACAAAGAGGTGAAAGCAATGGAAAAGCAGATGTTGTTCGACAGGGAAGCAAGGAAATCCCTTGAAACAGACCTCGAAGAAGCAGTAAAGTCCTTAGATGAGATGAACAAGAACACAACAGCACTGTCACAAGAGCTTGAGAAGGTGAATACCCATGTCTCCACCTTGGAGGACGAGAAAGAAGTGCTTCAAAGATCACTAGAAGAGGCAAGAAACACATCAAAAGAAGCTAAGGAAAACGTGGAAGATGCACATAACCTCGTGATAAGTCTAGGAAAGGAGAGGGAAGTGCTAGAGAAGAAAGTGAAGAAGCTCAACGAGGACTTGGGCTCTGCAAAGGGTGAGATATTACGCATGAGGAGCCAACCGAATTCTGTAAAAGCTGTGAATAGTAAAGATGACAAAGAGGAGAGCGACAACACAGTTCCTGTGAAGAAAGTTGTCAGACGGAGAAAGAGCAGTACCAGTTCTTGAGGAGACAAGATTTTATAATGAGAGCTTAGTTCTTTGTGTAAATTTTGTCAAAGCAAATGGATCCAGAGTTTCATCTTTGAGATTATTCCATCAGTTATGATAGGAAATGTAAAGTGAGAATATCAATGCTTTGCATGGGTTTCAGGTCTAAATTATGATTTAATACCGACATGTTAAAGATGAGATTACATTTATTATACAATTAAAACAGCTACAACCAAAAATGTTTCAGAAGATGCCTCCGTCTTCGGAAACAGCTGTCGAGGAAAAGTTCTCAAATTCTCCATTAGAAGTTCAACGTTTTCAAATTCGTAAGAGACTGCTTCCTCTCATGGCTGGCCTTGAGCTTTCCATGTAGATGAAAGGTCAGCCACAGCTTCACCAACTGATAGATAAAGTCCACTCAGGCCCAATGACTCAATGATCTTAGACTTGTGTAACTTTTCCATAACGCTCCCCACAGGATTGACCAGCACAAGCTGTTTGAATTGAAAGAAAGAAATTTAGTGTTTTTTCTCTCATAGGTGTGATCTTTGTTTTCGGATTGAAATCTCACCTGAAGTGTTTGCTTCTCAAGCCTCCTTCTAAGTTCAAACACTGCGTCAAGCCCGCTGGTGTCTATGGACGACACAGCTGAATTAATTGCACACAATGGAAGTATGAGCAAAAATGACATGTCAAAACCACATGAACATTGCTCAGGGAACAGAAGTTACCTGTCATGTCAAGAACTATGCATTTTAAGGTACTACCATTGTTCTCCTTTATCCGAGTTTCCTCTTCCCTGGTCCATCTCAAGATCCTACACGACCATAAACCCAATTCCATTAGGAAAAAGAAATATATCAAGAAGAAATAATGGAAGTAAGAAGACTAACCTTTCTTGCAGGTAAGTGCTATTGGCGAAGTATATAGGAGATTCAACAGCAAGAATTAGGAAACCAGGTATTCTTGAGGATTCTCTATATCGTCCAAGACTCTGATATATCTGAGTCCCTGATATATTTCCAAATTCGACAGTGTTTGGCCGGGTTACGTGCAACAAGATCTTCATAACCGAAACTCCTACCTGCAACAAATCGGTATTAAACTTAGAGAGCAACCTTCGAATTTGGAAATTAGAATCGTGGGTAGTTATAGACTCACTGCTATTGCTAGGCCAAGAGGTACAGAAACGAAGAGAACACCAAAGAAGGAACAAAGGCAAGTGAAGAAATCAAATTTGTCAACTTTCCAGAGCTTGTAAGCCGCTTGATAATCAATCAGGCCTATTACCGCGGTTAAGATGATAGCAGCTAGGATCACGTTAGGGGTGTAATAGAAAAGTGGCATCAAAAACAAAAGGGTCACAAGAACTGCAGAGGCCATCACAATGTTAGAAACTGCTGTTTTCGCTCCAGCATTGTAGTTTACAGCAGATCGAGAGAAAGACCCTGAAGAAACCAATAAGTAGAGTCAAAATATTGTAACCCTGAGCCAACAGGTAAAGAAGATTGGTTTTGAAGATTAGCTTTACCTGTTGTAACATAGCAAGAGGTGCAAGAACCAGCCATGTTCATAAAACCTATAGCCATCATTTCTTTGTTCCCATTGACTTGATAATTCTTTAGAGATGCAAAAGTTCTCCCTACAGCAATCCCTTCCTGAAAAGTTACAGTCAGGTCCAAAAGTTTAGTTATTTAACTCTCTGCACCATCAATAATGGAGCTCACTTTTGGATAGCTTACAGTAAGAGAAAGAATCCCTGTGATGAGACCAGTCTTGATGGCAAGAGCAAGATGAGTAGCACTAAAGTACAACATGTTTGATGAAGGTGGATTCAAACCCTTTGGTAAATGTCCAATCTGCATTAAAAGATTGAAATCTCTTGTAAGTCTTGAGTTTTCTCAATTCAATTTTCGCAGTAACACAAGTTTGGTTGGTTCAAAGATTCTCACAAAAGAGATGGCTTGAGTCTTGGATCTGATGAGGAATACAAGCAAAGTTGAGATAATAACTGATCCCAAAGGTGCTGCAGCTGATATCCAGAAGAGTTTTGGCTTCCTCATGCTCTATGAAAACATCACCAAGAAACGTTAAATATCCGATCACATAAATTAAGTGCCTGAAGTGTTTTGCAGGTACTTACAAGGTGTCTTGTGGTTAAGAGAATGGTTAAGAAGCCAAGCCCCATAAGAATAGTTTCCCAAGACCACTGAAAGTGTAGTAGTGACATAATTAGATAAGGATCATTGAAAATGTTTTTTATAGTTACGGTTTTGACTTACTTCAGATCTGTGGTTGAAAACAGAAGACATGACAGGAATAAACTGCATTTTGCCAGTGAAATGGACAATTCCAAGAAGTCCTTTAAGCTGTTGAAGTGACACAATCACTGCAGCACCAGCAGTGAAACCAACCAAAGTTGCCTTTGACAAAAAGTCAATCACAAATCCCAACCTGAAATAAATAAACAAATTTAGTTGAAAAGACAAAAAACAGTGAAACCACACTAAGTAGAAAGAAGCATCTTGAGAGGTAGACATAAGTACATGTCACTTGTCACCAAATGGAATCTTGGTCCTTTTTCATATATAAAAGTAAAATTAATCTCTCTATTCATCTCTCTTTTTCAGTAATTGATCAACAAAAGAGGCTGGAGCAAAACTTACGCTAAGAATACTAAACTACAATTCTTTAACATGACGATTGCAGATTCTTAAGAACAAATTGAGTTTCTATTGTGAAGTACCTAAGAAGGCCAAGGGAGGCTTGGAAGAGACCAGCAAAGAAAGTTGAAGTGAAAGCCAATTTGAGATAAAGAATTGAGTCTTGTGTTGGAGAAACACTCTCACTTAACATTGAACCCATCACAAGTGATGCTATTGAGACAGGACCAACTGCTAGATGTCTTGAACTCCCAAGAACTGAGTATATAAGTGGTGGCACAAAGCTTGAATCTGCCATGCAACCTCATTATTCAGTATATTAAACTTATTTTTAGACTGTAATTCATTGATAATTGATTGATACTTACAAAGACCAACTATTGGTGGTAAGTTTGCTAGCTTGGCATAGCTTATTCCCTGCAATTTTACGTTTCATAATTAACTAAAGTCAGAAAAAACATTAACTAAATCAGAACCAATCTTAAGCTAAAACTAGCAATCGTTTTAGACGCCAAAATTTTATAAAATATTAGAAATATCAATTTCAAATGTGCTTTTTGATATATAATTTATGTGCTTTAGACACGAAATAAATTCGGATATTTTGAATTTTATTGAAAACATCAAATGACATTAAGTAACTGAAATCAAAGACAACAACACAAAAATGTTTTTTGCTTTAACCTCTCCTAGTTCCAAGAAGTCATCCCCACACGAGTTCTTTTGGGTCAAAACACACTAATCAACAATTATCATAATGAAAATATCAAAAGCCATAAATTGTAACTTTCAAAATTACCAATGGTTCCAGAAAACTTTCTCCTTTACCAAAAAAAACCCAAAGGACCAAAAAGAAAGAAAAGAAAAGTTTGTAAAGTTGATACCTGAGGGATGGCGAGACTAGCAATGGTGAGACCAGACACAACATCAGACCTGAAAAGCTTTAGATCATACTGAAAACCCCAAGTGAATATCGGGAACACACTTTGAAGACCAAGAATCATTCTGTTTCTCCATGTCTGATTCTTGAACTTCCCTAAAGGATCATCAGGGAAGAAGACATCACCAAAACGCTTTTTCAGTTTCTGAAACGTTGTTTTCTTTGGCGGTAGACAAACGTTGTGTATCTCCACGATTGTTTCCCTTGCGGCTATGGTGGTTGATCCATTGTTAGGAGACGACATATCTTCTACTCTGTTCGTTCCATGACCCATGGTTATTTGATGAAGACAAATGAGTTTCAAACGCTAAAGTGAGATTTTGTTTGTGATGTGATTATATGAGACTGTGTTGTAAGTGAGGAAAGATAGTGTAGTTGTGATATGTATTTATAGACACTTTGCCTCTGAAAGTGACAAAGTGTAGTTGGTATTATGGGTACTGGTAGTTTTTGTTTTACTGGTGACCAAATAATAATTATTTTTCAGAACTTTGTGCTAAGGTGCTGACATGGGTAAGGAATAACATATTCCGAATTCGATCTATTTACTACATGAAACTATAACATATTAATTATGGACACTTTACGGGAATTTACATGATTTTCTATGATTTTTGGAATTTGTACGGACGTAAAAAATATATATATATCATTTAATACTTCATTTTCTGTTTAAAAGTGTTTGTAAGGGTAAATATATCATTTTACATCATATAAATAAATTTAAATTTTTACCAGCACTGAAAACAAATACTTCATCCGTTCCTCGATATTTGAAGTTTAAGCATTTTTTTTTTTCATGTTTTCACTTTTCAAGATAAAAATTGTCATTACTTCACTATTTTACCTTTGTGTTATTAAGTATTTAATGTTTTGGTCAAACTACACAATAACCCAAATGAGGTTATTATAAGTATTTGATTTTTTTCCTTAATTATTGTACAATTTCCTTAAAGTTCAAATATTAAAGAACGGAGGGAGTAAGAAAAATCTATGAACAATCATAATTTATGTAAAACATGACATATGAACAAAAATCTGAAAGAAGAATCACTATGGTATATAACAATAATCATATAATATATATAAACTTAATTCAAAGAATTATTTCGACAAACCTGAAGTGATCAAGAGAGAGCGATGATAAACAACATAACCTCTGATTCAAAGATGAATGTTTATTTGAAAAACTGCTGCAATGGATTTTCTTTGAAGGTTACTAATGATTATATATATAGTTGTAATACTTATGACTAGGATTGTTCAAAAATATATGTACTTATCTGATTATATTAAAACATTCCATATATTGTAGCACATTTGGAAATATATTTCATAAATTACCATATATGTTCTTGATTATTCAGGATTCACAGTGTCAAAGTCAAATAAATTAAAACGGATTTAATGGTAATTAATGTATGCGTATGAATTCAAATGAACGCACCAATCTATGGAGTATTTATTTGGATAGGTCTTCTAAGTCAAAACTTTTAAGTAAATTTAAATGCAAAGTCATGATTTTCAGTGTTTCCGATTTTGTTTTTTTTTTTTTGAAAAAACAGAAAAGGAAAAAAAACAGGAAAATACAGATTAATATTATTACTAATTAGTATTTATGTTAACTGTATAAAGAAAAATTAGTTTTTTGGAAAAATAAATATTAAAGAATTTATTGTTGTTGAATTCTTAATTTGGAAAGATTTTTTTACAGAATACATACAAAATAAATATAAGCAATTATTTGTTTAAATTCTTTGAATAGTTATCGACCAATTTTTAAAAAAATATATTTGGTTTTTTATTTCAAACCAATCAAATATCCGAATTTATTTATATATATATATATATATAAATAAAAACTAAACTAAAACTGTACTATTTGAAAATATATCATATTCACTTATCTAATAAAAATATCTAAATCAAATTCATAATTACCTAAATCATTCTAAAATATCTAAACGTATCATATTTATTCGATTAAATAAAAATTCAATTATTTGATTATTTTTATAAAATGTTTTAAAACTAAATATCCGATTACCGAGAAACCCAAATTAAGGCCTTCATTGGTAAATAGGCTGTCAAGACTTTAATCACTTTAATAATTTTAAAGTCTATTTTTAGCCAATCATATTTTTACTGTAGAAATAAACTTACAGCCCATAAAATCTCTCAAAGTCTAACTTGTCATTTTTTCTCTCTACGTTTCAGACTTTGTGACTTTTATCTTTTTATAAAGCCAAATATTAAAAGCTACAGTTAAACCTATTTAACAGTAACAGTCATATCTTATCGGGCTCTAAATAATCCAATTACAAGATTGGAGCACTAAAGTAAAAGAGAAAAACTTGAAAGAACAGTGTTTGCGTGGACGAATCTTGAACGTTGATTTATTAGGCTGATGAGGACAGTTGAATATGGAACACTAAAATGGGTCCTCCACTTTTAATGGCTTCAATTTAAGTTTTAAAGAAATTATTTTGTTGGTAGTTAATTATATCAAACGTGATATGTTTTAGAGAAATTGGGGGAAAAAGTTACGAAGATTCCAAGTTGATTCAAAATTATTTTTTTAATAAGTACTTTATACCAGATCAAAGTATGCGTTCCATTCTACAATTTTTTTTTTATATAAAACGCAGCTGATTATTAACCTTTTGTTGTTAAATCTAATTGTTATCACTAGGGCTGCGATTCGGTTCGGTTCGGGCCGAACCGGTTC
>OVAU01001839.1:0-13749 GCA_900406315.1 Biscutella laevigata subsp. laevigata
TTTTAAATGTAATCTCAGAATGCATGAGAGAGTGACACGTTCAACATTTTCTTATTTAAGCTATTCTGGTTGCGACACATCATCAACTTTTTATACTAAATTATTCTGGTTGCGACACATAGACAAAATGATTCTCTATTAATATATAGGGGATATGTCGTTAAATAATTTGAGGTTTAGCATTATATATGGTTAGTAAATTCGTATATTTACTGGTAAAATTTACAAGATAATTAACGTTGTAATCAAGATTTGTAAAGAACTGTCGTTATCTTCACACCCTTTTCTATATTTTCTCTACCAAAACTAAACTTCTTACAAGATTTCTTAATAGTTAGTATTTTTTTTCTTTTTTTTTGGTAGAGAGATTTCTTAATAGTTGGCGGCCAAAGTTATTCGATTTCTCCATTTCTTTGTTTAAATTTCTTTCATTTTGTAGTTTTTGAATTCCATACAGAGAATTATTTGATATCAATTCATTAAATGATACAAGCTATTATGTGATATCAATACGAGTGAAACCATATGTCATGTAATAGCTTGTATTTTGAATGTTTGTACAATAACTCATGTAATCCTGATTCATCTTCTGAATAAATATAAATTATATTACCCGAAAAAATTAACGTTGTAATCAATTTTATTTTAATAACCTAAAGCTAATCTATTTTAAATTTGAAAGTATACAATAACATGATATTATATCTTTCTTGTATCTTTCAGTAATATTCTATCCGGATCTTATAGCCTTACTAGTCTACTATTGAAACATACAATAAGGTGCTATCAAATTTCGAGTTTTAGCTGTTTATTATTTCAATTATATGTTAACCATAAACCTTTGTAAATTGTAACCCATTATTTATTTTTGTTTCCTTTTCATAGGTTAAAAAAGTGTAGGAGTTCAACAAAGGGGTCCCCATTTTCAAAGGAATACAAAATTACTTATAGGAGTTGCCTACAATTTTCGATTTGACCTCAGCAAAGTAGGTGTATGAACAAGCCAATTGATGGAAAGATGTTTAAATTTCTAAGATGTGGAAAATTGGAAACATAGAATGTAGCTTGAAATGGTCCTTCCTGCTTCACCTGAGCTTAATTTTTGTTTTCACACTCCAAATTAAGTCCAAAACTAGATCGCACTAAATAGGCAAAAAGGTCTAATTATTCATAGCTAAGAGAGAAGTGATACATCAAACCCAATGAAATTCCAAAAAGCCAAGTTTAGTTTCATCGGTTTATACACATTTTGTCTCTCTTCTAGTTTTGACTCTTTTTGGGTTTTTACTTCCCA
Source organism: Biscutella laevigata subsp. laevigata (assembly GCA_900406315.1). Classification (NCBI taxonomy): domain Eukaryota; kingdom Viridiplantae; phylum Streptophyta; class Magnoliopsida; order Brassicales; family Brassicaceae; genus Biscutella; species Biscutella laevigata. The sequence goes on from OVAU01001839.1 coordinate 1,295, forward strand.
AGCGTGTGTACTTGATCTTTGAGCTGATATAAGTTCAATTCTATTTTATTTACAAGTGATATAATAAATATTAGAAAAACATATTAGTCAAAACCTCAAAGTCTTCAATCACAAGCATCCATACCTCTGTCTTTGTGAACATAATTAACCCATTTTCACCACAGTTAATCATGTCCCTTGCCTTCGAACTCTCATCTTTGACTAAACTCGTTTCACTTAAATTATTTTCTTAATCCTATTTGGGATATCACTAAATATTTTAAGATACTAATATTATACGATCATTTAGACTAAGAAGGTACAAAAAATGTGTTGAATTTCCATAGTAACCCAGTGAATTTTTATTCTAGTCCTTAAATCTAATATGTAATATCGGCAGAGAGAAGTAACTAATCCTTTACATTCATTCACAACCATTTAGCTATTTACAATAGTCCAATAACTTCAGTAGTCACGGTGTATAACTTAAAAGGAAGGTAAGGACTCTATATATTATGTTTTTAAGTATGCAAAATTTTAATTTCAATTTTTCACTTTCCACTCTAATTTTCATTTCTAACTTCTTTCTCTGCGACAATTGAAATTAATTTCCCTACCTCCTTCAGTTGCAGTTTATTCAAGAGAGAATCTGATGCTTGACTGAATTTTTCTTGTTACGATCCTTAATAGTTTAAATCAGATTCTTTAGATTTGTGTCCAAGGATTTTTTTTTCTTTAAAAAAACAAATCTCGCTATAAAAAACAGTGTCAGTTACTAAGCTCGGCTCAGATGGGATTATTATAGTCTAATGTCTGAAACTTCCTCATCACAAACCCAACATATACTTGTTTAGATGCGTCTCCTTCTGTTTTCATGAAGTTCAGATCATGTGGGTAATCTCTTGGGCCTAGAAGGTATGAGTTCATGAGATATGCATTGGGCCTTGAAATGGGTCAATCAGTAAAGATTATAGACAACTTCACATGATTTGTATTTTTTTTATAAAATCGACAAGAAAGCATTGCAATTGGTAGATACAAGTGTCTTATTGTCTCGAGGAGATTCTCCATAATTTTAGTCTCTCTCGAATATACTACAATTATTGAACATAGTAACGTACAACTTACCATTTTTCAGTTGCTCCACATATTAGGAATCCTCTTATTTTAGTTGTAGATTCGTAGCACATTCATGCCATATAATAGTTTTTCTAATTCATTTCCAATCAAATTTTACCTTTTGGATAGACAACGAATTCTATTTGGATTATCCTATTTGGGTCAATAATGAAAACTCTAATGCTATATTATTTTTTATAACATTTAAATATCAAAATGAATTGACAGTAACAAATTTTCTTGTAAAATTTCATATATTAGGTTTTTTGTGCATGCTCAAATAACGTGAACCAATTTTATAAAACAATTTCATCTAATATAGCACTTTTGACATATCATTTTTCTTTACAATGTATAGATTTACTAAGAGTTGATAGCCTAGTGGCTTCCTCTTACGTGTCATCTCCAGCACTAACTGGATTCGATCCCTAGAAGGGGAGTTGAAAATGTGGGTCTTTACCACCACACTACGACAAAAAAAAAAAAAAAAGTCTAGATTTATTAGAAGTTGGGTTTGGCGTTTAGAGTTCTTCATCATGTCAAAGAAATTCAAATCTAAAAATCTTTCGTCATCGGAATCTTTTATTGTTGTTTGTGGAATTTTGTGTGGAAGTTTGACATTAGACATTAGTGGTCCACTCAATCAGAAGCATTTGTGGTTATCTTCCAGCCTTTGATATTATCCGATCATCTTCTTCTTCGTGTTAGCTATTTAGTATTTTCCAAAAAATTTTGTTGTTTAGTTGAGTTTTTTTCTTGTTTACGAGAATTTTTATGTGTTTTGTCGATTTAGTGTCTATTTAGTTGGATTTGACTTTTGTGGTTTTCTATGTATTAATGTTAGTTCTCGGGAATATCTCAATTTCCACCGACGCAGATGTAGTCATATTGTAGACTTTTTAATTTATTAATATTATTCGGATAGAAAAAAAAAATACTAGAAACCCAAACATAATAGTAGCATACCATGTAAATCCACTAGCAAGAGTGATGTAGTCTGAACATAGTTAAATCTTAGATCTACTTCCCTAATTTTTTATTGTCAAAGCTATAATTGTGAGATCTAACTCGCCGACATCAATTCCAAACAAAATAATAACTTAAAACTAAAATTTCTTCTACATATTAAAACTCAAGAACTGATTATATAAAGAACTCTATATGGAATATTCCGATTAGACCGAAGCTAAATTGTTCATATTTTTGTAAGTAATTTATTGAGGTATATGTGTGTGACCTACACTGCGTTTTCTTTTCTCTTTTTTCTTATCAACATTTCCAATTTCAAGATTCCACACGTTAATGGAGCACTCAAGCACCAATCCATAATAATAAATTTAAGTCGGTGCGTATTGGTCTCTGTCTAACCCAACTTGAAGACTATTTTTCACTTCGCATTACTATTTGATTATTGAATCCTGGAAAGACACAACCCATAAATGTCCTTATTTAATACATCTGGATTATGCACGTACAACCTTTTTTGTTTTGGATTACAATACGATGTGACACAGAATAAAGTCTGAATTATCATTCATTATTACATAATTTTGGCCATCACAATTTAGGTTTCAACTTCCGAATAAATGAAATCGACCTTAGTAGAAGATTGATAGTTCTTCTCGAAAACGATAGATAGACATGTAAGTTTTCAATCTATCAACATTAAAGTACACAGATGCCTAATATGTAACATTAATTATAACATGGGAAGTCATAAGATAACATTAACAGCCGTTGGATCTTCAGATTAATATTTATGGGCCGTAGGATTACTACTACGCGTTTTGGCAACAGAAGTAGTGGGTCCCATGTTCAGAGGTATGTTCTTCCATAATTGTCTTCTGCTCCATAAATTCATAAACCAATGTGAACAAACTGAAAATAAAAGAAACCAATGTGAAACAAAATATAATTAATTATACTCAATCATGATTAATTTAAGAATTAAATAAATAAATGTAGTTTCTTTTACTTGTCTCAATTTTCCGCCGATTTTAGGTTAAATGATTTAAGTGAAAAGAAAAAATATCAGACTTCGATTTGATCTGCACAGTTCCCTTTCTCTCAATGACTCTGTTTAAAAAGGGCTAATAGATTTCTTCATATCAATTTCGTCAGCTTTTTCTCTCTCTCTCTCTTTCTTCACATCCCATGGCGAGGAAGATGATTACGATTCACAGAAATTAGGGTTTTCCACAACTCATCTTACACGTATTCCCTCTATATACTTTCCATCTTCATCATCATCATCATTTTCACCGACAACAATCTCTTAGTCTTTAAGATTATTACTTCCCCAGATTCGTTCTATCTCTCTATCTTCTGATTTATTCATTCCGAAAATCCTTTTTTTTGCCAGATCGAGGTAACTTTTATTCTTCAACACTTTGCTCAATCTATTAGTTTTCCATAATAGTTAATAGACAAAGTGTGATTTTAGCTTCTTGGATCTATTAAGGTTTTCTTAACTCTTTCGGATCTTTCTTAATTACGTTAGTGTTAGATTTATTGCTTCTCCCTGAAGACACCACCTAGTTTATTTCTTTACGAATATGAGCACATGTTTATAATTTATATAAGCTTATCTAGTTTAAATAATCTAACAGATTTGAGATTCTCTTAGTATAATTGTCTTGATTTCGATCTGCTATTATGTCCCCATTTGCTTCTTGAAATCTAAAGCTTCATACTTTTTGCCTCTTGTTCTGTTTTTTCTGTGTGTACACTTATACTGATTTGGAGCTGATCTGAGTTTTTGTATTATGACTTATTTTTTAGTGTTAGATCAATCATGGCGTTGAAGTCGAGTTCTGCTGATGGTAAAACCAGAAGCTCTGTTCAGATCTTCATTGTTTTCAGTTTATGTTGCTTCTTTTACATTCTGGGAGCATGGCAACGAAGTGGGTTTGGTAAAGGAGATAGTATTGCTCTTGAGATGACAAAAAGTGGAGCTGATTGTAACATTGTTCCAAGCTTGAACTTCGAGACTCATCACGCTGGGGAATCGAGTATTGCATCTGAAGCAGCAAAGGTCAAGACTTTTGAGCCGTGTGATGCTCGTTACACAGATTACACTCCCTGTCAAGATCAGAGACGCGCCATGACCTTCCCGAGAGATAGTATGATTTATAGAGAAAGGCATTGTGCTCCTGAGAACGAGAAACTCCATTGTCTCATACCAGCACCTAAAGGATATGTAACACCGTTCTCTTGGCCTAAGAGTCGAGACTATGTGCCTTATGCTAATGCGCCGTATAAAGCCTTGACTGTTGAGAAGGCTATTCAGAATTGGATTCAATATGAGGGTGACGTTTTTAGATTCCCCGGAGGTGGAACTCAGTTCCCTCAAGGTGCTGATAAGTATATAGATCAGCTTGCTTCTGTGATACCGATGGAGAATGGAACTGTTAGGACTGCGTTGGACACTGGTTGTGGGGTAATGTCTGACATTTGATTGTCTTTTTTAAAAATTCGAGTTTGATGTCCTGGTAAAACTAAATTGAAACGTTTTGTCAGGTTGCAAGTTGGGGAGCGTATTTATGGAGCAGAAATGTGCGTGCAATGTCTTTCGCACCAAGAGATTCCCACGAGGCCCAGGTCCAATTTGCTCTAGAGAGAGGTGTTCCAGCTATTATTGGAGTTCTTGGCACCATAAAATTGCCATACCCATCACGAGCTTTCGACATGGCTCATTGCTCTCGGTGTTTGATTCCATGGGGAGGAAATGGTAAGGCATAGTCTCTAATCTTATAACAATTTAGCTTTCGCTTTGTGGAGAAAATTGATCTGTTAGTTTCAATGCTGTTTTGGTGTTGTAACAGATGGCATGTACTTGATGGAAGTTGACCGTGTGCTTAGACCCGGTGGCTACTGGATTCTATCTGGTCCTCCAATCAACTGGAAAATCAACTACAAGTCATGGCAACGTCCCAAGGAGGAGCTTCAAGAGGAACAAAGAAAGATTGAGGAAGTTGCTAAACTTCTTTGTTGGGAGAAGAAGTATGAACATGGCGAGATTGCCATATGGCAGAAGAGAGTTAACGATGATGCATGCCGTTCAAGACAAGATGATCCTAGAGCCAATTTCTGCAAAAATGATGATACCGATGATGTCTGGTATGTTGCTTTTGTCATATCCTTTGTTAATTTGCACTATAACGTTTTAGATTTGGCTCTAATCCATCCATCTTCACTAGGTACAAGAAAATGGAGGCATGTATTACACCTTATCCCGAGACAAGTAGCTCAGATGAAGTTGCTGGAGGAGAACTTCAGGTTTTCCCGGATAGGCTCAACGCTGTGCCGCCTAGGATCTCTAGTGGTTCGATATCTGGTGTTACGGTTGATGCGTATGAAGACGATAACAGACAGTGGAAAAAACATGTAAAAGCCTACAAGAAAATCAACAGTCTACTTGACACAGGAAGGTACCGTAACATCATGGACATGAACGCAGGGTTTGGTGGATTTGCTGCTGCTCTTGAATCACAAAAGCTATGGGTTATGAATGTTGTTCCCACGATCGCTGAAAGGAATAGACTTGGAGTTGTATATGAACGAGGACTCATTGGCATATACCATGACTGGTTAGTTAAAGAAATCCTCTCTTCCTCTCACAACTTCTCAAAGCTCATTGTTTCTTGTTTGAGAGTCTGTTCTGGTGTCAATGGTTTACAGGTGCGAGGCTTTCTCTACATACCCAAGGACATATGATCTAATCCATGCGGATCACCTCTTCAGTCTGTACAAAAACAAGTACGTATTTCTATATGTTTAAACACTTACCGAGTGGTGTTCTGAGACTGCTAATGTATGAAACTGGGACTCTTGAAGGTGCAATGCGGATGACATTCTTCTGGAGATGGATAGAATTCTCCGTCCAGAAGGAGCGGTTATAATCAGGGACGATGTAGACACATTGATCAAGGTGAAGAGAATCATCTCAGGAATGAGATGGAATTCGAAGCTGGTTGATCACGAGGATGGTCCTTTAGTTCCTGAGAAGGTTTTGATCGCCGTGAAGCAGTATTGGGTCACCAACTCCACCTCGACTCACTGAAGTTTCTTGGTGTGACCTGACATTTTGATCAAATGATAGAGCTTTCGTCCTTAGGGATTGTGAGCGAGCTACAGTCTCGTCTTTAAACACTTCTTTAAAGTATCTCTATTTATTAATATATTAGTTGTTTCCCAATCCAAAAGCTTGGAACTTTGAGGTGTATGATTGAATTCTCAACTTTATAGTTTTCGCAGAAGTCAATTAAGTTCTATTTTTTTCATACCACACTCAAATATATTGTGCAACGTGTATATGCAAATCTCAAACTCAAGGCTATATAGAGAGAAGCAAAACCAGCTCTGCTTCTTACTAAAAAGTAAACCTCTGTATGCTCCAAAACCTAATGCTCTTAATCAGTCTTTAACTAGTTTAGTTGGACGAGCTTCAAATCCGCCTTCTTCCCGTTTCCCAAGCGAGCAAGGCATGTAAGTTCCGAGTATACGATCCCAAATGACAAAGAAAAACTGAGAGAAGTTGAACTTGTTTCCATAAAGCTGATGATGCACATCATAATTCGTTTTTCCCCCAAATATACTGATGATGTTTATTATTAAAAGTGAGTTTAATTATTTTTTCATAGGAAAATTGCCAAATTTTAAAGGTATATAACAAACTCAATCTTTGAATTAATTTTGTTCTCAATAGATTTACAAGTACATGATCGGTTAGATGACTCGTGGTTAGAGTTTTAGGGTTATGAGAAACTTTTGGACGAGTTAACCACAATTCAACATTTTTTTGGCGAGTTAACCATAATTCGTTCTTGTTTCATTGGTAACCAAAACCTGTCATAATTTTATTTTACATTTTTATGTTTTTTTGAACTTCTCAATAAAATGGTTTGGGGAGTAAAACATTGTTTTCAAGTATTGTCATCTACACAAATTTCAAGTGAAGAAGACAACAAGACAACAGATTTCTTTTGTTATCAACAAATGGAAATGAACACGAAGTCTGATGCAGAGCAAGGCTATGAATCAACTTGCAACCCTTTTATCTCAGACTTGTTTAAGAAATTGAGACTTGATTGTATAATTTTCTTAGCTTCTGAAAAGAATACAAGACCAATAAACATCGGGAACAAAGAAAACATACAATGAATCAATTCTTGATTGGTTGATAATTCATTTTACAAAAGTTACACACCTTTCTCTATATTCTGGTTGAACGAATTAACGCTGTAGATTTTCAGTCCTCATACTTAGCCTCCTCCATTTTCTTATGTCTTTTGTAACATGAAGACTGCAAAAGCTCCAATTCAAATGTTGAGTGAATCAGCAATGGTCACAAGTTTGGGAACAAAGTACGTATATTTGATAATCACAAAGAGAGAGTGATTCTAGAACAAAGTACCTCATCATCAGATGAATATCCACAATCCTCTAGTTTCCTCTTTTCAGGTAACACATCAAGCAAGTCTGAGGAAAATTTTGCACATAAGCTTTTGCTGAATTAGAACTAAAGCAGGTCGATTGCCATATATCCAGACTAGAAGTGAATATTAGACAGGAAGAATGTTTTGTCGAAAGAAAATGATTAACATTACCTCGGTTTCCTTTTACTTCCTTTGCATCTTTCTTTTCCTTCGAGATCCCAACACAATCAAAGCAAAGGTCTGCCATGGAAGTCGAGACCTGTTTAATTGAATCGTGTAGAGCTCCAAATTAGTACTTGGGCAATCAAGTCAGTTATTAGTGTGTCTGAATGAACTACGATGTTACTCACACAAGAGAATTCAGATTCTGATGTTCCACAAACCTCAATCAGCCTAAGCTTATCTACCTTGAGCTGCAAATTAGATAACAAAGCTAAAATTCAGAAACGTCAAGCAATCTGAAGGTATTCTGAATATCCCTCAAAGGAAAGAAATTTGAAGTATTACCTTTTGCTTTTTGGCACACAAAAAGAAAGCAGCGGCTGTAAATACAGGCCTAGTCAAGTCAGCATTTACCCGTCTTGATGCTGGTAGTGATGCAAGAAAACGCTCCTTATACCTAAGACAGTAACAAAATAAGTAATTTGGTAAGAAAGAAAACATGACCAGGCATCCCTGTGAGGCATTTTATCAAACACATGTCATACAATGAAGACAATGAAGACATAACGGGGGGGATGGCTTACAAAGATAGCACATTTTGCACAGATTTGATTATCCTCACGCAACCAAATTGAACCGCCAATTCTTTAACATTGAGCTTAATTCTGAAATGCACAATTTAGATAACACCTCAGACAAAGTTAATTCAACCAAAAGATTCATAAAAACAAGTAGAAGAAGATCTGAAAAGGAAACTCACTTGAACCCAATAACGTTTTGCAAGCTATTGAATGATCTGGAGTAAGCCTTTTCCGACACACCACTCAACTTAATCGCTGCCTGTTTGTCGAAAATAACTTGCAACCTGCAATAGATTCGAAGCGGTTAAGTAAGCTACTGCAATAACTAACAATGGAAACCGAAACTACATGGTCACTAACGAATATTACCTAGAAGATGCGATTTCCAGACATATCACAGCTTTACAGATCTCACCCTTCGATCAGTAAAAACAAAATCCGATGTTAGGCAGAGAAAAAAACGAAATTAAAATCATATACCGATGAAATTTGGATTAAGATTAAAATGCCTTACAACGCCGATAATTGATGAATCGAACTGAGCATCACATAGACGGCGAATCTCTGCTGTTTTCCGTACCAAAAGCTCGTTGTTAGCGAGACCAAGCTTCCTGGCTATGCCGGACATATCCATTTCCTTATTTCCGGCGATTTGTTAGACAAAGAACCAATGTGTAGTGAGAAATTTCAAGGTGTGTCAATGGAGTTTGCAACGAGAACGCTAATAAATAAGAAGTTTCGCGGGAACTTTCTTGATTCTTTGAAATTTTAGCCGCGCTTGAAATTTATTTTCGTAACCATTAATAATGGGCCTAGAGAGAAGCCCTTGCCAGGCCCATAGAATCCAGAAACTGAAAATAACATGTATATCATTATCAAACAAAGGAATACAAAAAAGAAGGAAACAAATGTAAATTCATTCAACTAACGGCAGAATCACAGTGTTCGTTCGTTCTTACCGACTACCGTAGAGTTCAGAATCTTTTACACCCACATAAAGCAAAGAAAAACAGATAAAAACCCCAATTTTTGTTGGTTTCTTGTGGCAGTTTTTAACTTAATATTACGCTAGATATCGGTAAAGTTTCCGGTCCGTATTATCCCTTTCCAAGAAATCCCGTTCAATGAGGGACTCGATTCTCTTCTTTATCTCCGTTGGGTTAGCCAAGAACCGTGGCTGCAACTGTTTGGTCACCTCTGCTATTATGTTGTTGTGATCAAGTACTTTTCTTGACTTCATGATCCTCACAACGGCTGCTTCTATCTGAGGTTTCCTGTCTTCTTCCACTCTCTGTCTCGTCTCTTGCTTCTCCGGTTCTGTTTCCTTCTGGGCAACCACGGTTCCGATCTTCACTTTGTAAAACTTGCTGGTGAACTTGTCGTTCACAACAAACGAATCCTCTTCTCCTATGTCTTTGCTCATGGGTTCTTTCTTTATGACGTTTTTGCCTTTTACACACGCCAGCGACTGCAAGCAACGTTTCAGATCTGATGCTGGGATTTCAGTTGCTTGTTCGATCTCTTTGTAGCTGAGTCGATCAGAGTTGTTAAACAACATCAGAACACACATCTGGAAAGTCGACACATTCAGTTCATGTTTCTGACCTTTTCCAAATACGGCTTTGATATCGGCTGTTCCCATGTTAGTCTGCCAGGACAATCTCCTACCGGTATGGGTCCCAAGGTAATAAGAACGGAACTTCTCACAGAGAACCGAAACTTCAGCTGGTAGATTACAAGGTACTGTTGGCTGTGTGGGCCAAGAACCAGTTGTAAGAACCTGAACAATAAGTGTTGGTCCTTCGGATAGCTCCGGGTGACTGCCATAAAACCCCCGCATTGTATCCTCTGAAGTCTTCATGTCGGTGAACATGCCTTCCAGTTTTGATGTGAACTGGTAGCCACATTCTGTCTTCAGCTTCACTATTAAACTTCTTTCAGCGTCATCCGACACTGTTTTACCGGAAAGAAGTCTTTTAGCCAAATGCTGCTTGTAGTACTTCTCAAACACATCTTTCTCTTGTAGGTAGCGGAACAGCATCATAACTTTATCAAGAATAACCTCCACATCCTCCTCGCCTACACCCTTGAGTCCTTTCCGGAGCTTGTCATCAACGAACAGAGAGATGAACTCGGGAGAACGAGCATTCAAGTTGATGAAATACTCGAATGAAGAGTTCAATGCGTTCTGAAATGTTTTGTCATTGCCAAACGCCGTGCTGATGATTTTGTCATATTTATCCCGCTCATCCAAAAGACGCTGTACAAATTCTACCGGATCCTTTGACTTTTCCGGATCAGTAACAAGTTGCTTTCCCATTTCCCTTAGATGTGAAGTCATAACGTCTCTGACAGTAACAAGACCGTTGGTAACTCTGCGGAATAAGTTGTACATTCTACCCAAATCCTCGTACTTATCATGCAGAAGCATATTAACCAAACCGGAATTCTCCATGTGAACCAGCCTCTGCATGTGGTTGGCAATCATCTCTTTCTCAACCACACTAGTAATCTTGTCTTCGCTCTTGGCATCCAAGTAGTGTCCTACCCTATCTATTTCTTCAGTCAGACGTTTCTCAGCTTTCTTTAGGTAATCACCACAATCACAAGATTCAATGAACTCCTGCGACTCACCCTTATAAAACTCAGAAGAAGCATCCAAAAATGGCTTCTCGAAATCATCCTGATACACAGATTCACCCAAGTCCATGAACATCTTAATTACATTCCTCATCAACCCCCTGTTTATGACTTCACCGGTCCGTTCCTTCTGGACTAAATCAAGGAGGGTGTTTAGAAGTCTTGTATGTATCTTAGGGAAATGCACTACGTTATCCCTCCACAAATTAAGCCCCATCGGATGAACATGGGTTTTCTTGGTGCTATCGATGAAAGTTCTATCCATATACATGAGAATGTCCCGTATCATTTCTAACGCTTTGTTGTGTTCATTCCATTTCTTGTTGAGCTCTTCCAGGAAAGATCCTCCCTGAGCTGCCTCAATTAGCTTGGATTTTTCTCTGAGATGAGCAGTCATAGTGGTGACAAACCCAGTATAGAGCTTCTCACCAAACTTGTGCAGGACCATGTTGTATGCGTTTCTGAGCCAATATACAAAATAGTTCAATTTAGACAAAAGGCATGTGTAGGAAAAAGAACTTGACACATAGGAAATGAGTTTTGCATCAGAACAGAGAAATTTGTTTCCAGAAAAAGAAGTTAAGAATAATTCTATCAAAAATTCTAACACGAAAACTAGCTAAATGAACTAGAGACCGACACCAACATATCAACAGAGGAATTGATTCCAGAGACATTATAAGTTTGAACAGATGTTAATAAAAATATAAACCATGAATGAAGAGAGCAAAAAGGCGAAAGTTACAGTAGGACAGACCTGTAAAGCTCTTCGAAACTGAGACCGCTAGCGTCTTGATTGTAAATCTGATGAATTGCACGCTCAAGAATCTGCCAAGTTCTGTCGGCATATTTGGGATCCACAACGACTCGATGCTTGAACGCCTCTATCTGGAAATTCCTCTTCTTCTGATTACTCATATTTAACCCAACGGTATGTATAAATCAAACCTGAATCCGAGCAACAAAAAGACCAGAACGGATCACAAGATAACTCAAAATCAATCTAAAATCCGAAAACAACAGCAAGAGACAAAACCCCAGAAAGGGAGAAATGATAAATCAATAAGAAAACAAGGTGGATCGAGGAAATCGGAGACTGACCTGAAGAGAATCGAGAAAGATGAATGATCGGATTAGGGTTTGGAATGTATTCCTGGCTTCGGCGAAGAGATTTGGGGGAAAAGTAGGAAATGGAATAATAAATTTAAATTAAAAAAAAAGTAAAGGAAAAGCAGCATAAGAAGAATTGCAGGGTCGGTGTATAGAAAAGATAGAAATATCGGAGGAGAAGAGATTTTGAAGGTGGAGGAGGTTCTGTTGAAGATGATAGACAAAAATAATACAAGTGCTCTCCGACTCGGCTGCTGGTTTTAGAGACTATACTATAAATACTAACCTCTCTTCATATAATTTATCTGTTCTTCGGGCAAATTGGTGAACTACTCTTTTCATTTTTATTCAGAATCCAAGATCGAATCCTCCTCTATGTAATCTTCATCTTCTTCTTTTTTTTTTTTTTTTTTTTTTTTTTTTTTTT
>OVAU01001840.1:3060-13748 GCA_900406315.1 Biscutella laevigata subsp. laevigata
CTCGACACCACCACTATTCTTCAAGATGTCGCTTATCATTGAAACTTACCCTCACCACAACCACCATCACTATTTTCACCATCCCCTTATGTATACTCAACTCGACCACCTCGTATAATCATCTCATCCACTGACCACTGTTATATGTATATTCGTCTCTACGTTCACCTTATAGTATACTCATCTCCACCTCCATCATATTCATCTCCACCTCCATCACGATATATATACTTGTATCTACCTCCTCTAAATCCACCGCTACCATATCATAAATCATCTCCACCAACATTTGTTGTATACTATACATTCATAATACAAAGTTCGCCACCACCATTATCTTTATACAATCCAATGGAAAGATAAATCCTTTCATCCCATCACCAATACACTATTCGCCTATAATAAATAGTCCACCACCACCATCACCAATATACTGTCTTTTAGTAACTATGCACACAACTTAATTTCCAATCAAGTCCATCTCCACACATAAAGCGAATCGTAATATTTTCTATAATTAATTAATTAAAATTGAGCTAAATTACTTTCAATTATTTGTATCAAAAATTCAATTGAACAATTCAACATAACTTGTGAAAACTCTGAGATGGAGGACCATTTCTTCAACGTCCTCATCAGTCAGCTTCTCTCCAAGATTATTCATCACATGAATCAATTATAGACTATATTTTTATTAAGTAGCGTATTAAAATGACACAAAATTACAATGATTGTGTATTAGAGAGTCATAAATTATGATCCAAGGGAAAAGAAAATTGAAGTGTATGGTTCATGTTCATGTTTGAGCTCATACATTTGCTGATAAAACAGTTTTGGCATCAGAAGATTGTCATGTCTTTAAAGGAATCTAACTTATGTAGACCTTACGAATCACGAGCCATCACAATACAACTTCAAAATAAAAGGAATATAGATAAAGTTATACACGGCAGAAAAGGAAAAATATAACAAAACTGCAGAAACAATCAAACATACATGCAATAAAAGCTGGTCTAGAGAGAAAGGTAACGTCTACTTTTACACTATAGGGTTCCCAGTGAATGTGAACAGAAAATTATTCGGTTGCTCACATTTAATTTCACCTGCATGAAAAAAGACAGATGTTGGAGAAGATGAAGAAAATGGTCAAACAGTTACAATACAATCATTATTATTCATACTGAAAGGGCGGACCGTCAGAACAAAGAATGACTCATCTCCAAAATACTCTTACATGATTTCTCTGTTTTACTTGATACTGGCTAACCTTTAAACTCGGAAGCTTTCTCAGGTACCAAGTAATCTCGTGTCCTTTCAAGGGTTTTTCTTATTTTTAAATTTGTTTCTCCATCCAGGGTTGCAGTCTGCACTCACAGGGAATAATCAATGAAAGGTTAAAAAGGCGTTCTTGAATAGCAGCTTGTGTCTTGGAAAAGGATAAGGCAAAATCGTATTTGAAAGGGATGTGAAAACTGTAGCACCTCAACATAGCAGATACCTTCAGGCTTCACGATTAGTACTGGACAGGAAAACGTCAACTGCTGGAAAAAATGCTATTTTGCTTTCTCTGCAAATTAAAGACTATAGATTCACCAGAGCAATTCATCTAATTATGAACAGATTGACCTCTAATAAAAGAATAAAGGACTAACCTTGAGAATATCTCCTATTTGCAACTTTCTACAGTGAATAGGTACCAACTGGTGATCTTATAATATCTCCACTTTCTACTATTTACAGGGAATCATTTTGGAACCATCTATGTACCAAATTATGCGTAGAAGGACTAAGAAGTTGAGACAGACTTAAGACTCCAGCGCATCTTCTAGCTTGTATAGATTATTTTAGCATTACATAATTCTGATTTAAAGGAGAATTGAGATATTTTTGCAAAGTTAAAATGAAAAGGAACAAACTATTATCTCTCAACGAACGCGTCTTTCTTGGCAGAGCAGCGGCGGATCCTCGGCAGCAGAAGGAGCAAAGACACATATGACTAATCTGCTGGACATAAGAATGATTATATAGACGAAACGTTTGGTGTCTTACTGGGAAGGTTGACGATTTCGTTAAAAAGGAAAAAACTGTGAAGTAATTGCAGATGATGAAGCCATGAAGAGGGAGAGAAGAAGAATCGACAGTAGAGAGGAAAAGAAATGAATTTAATTCTCGCGGACGCAACGTTTGGAAAGAGATGCAGTGGCTTTAATCTAAAGAAACGTTAAGCGATTGTTATTTTAGAAAACCATTAATTTGTAAATTAGTTTGGCCACGTGGCAAACCCTAAGCATTCTAAAGTTGCCTACGTGGATAGCTTGAGAGGGCTTAAACAATTCCTTTTATTAGTATAGATTTGTTTGGTTCTCTATTCATGTACTCATATAATCCGTTAAAAAATAGAACAATCTCAACCGTTAGATTTGATTTTATTTTCCAAAAAATTATATTAAAATTAAGAAAATAAATTTACTATTATATATATAAATAATATTAAACTCTTAATTATTGATCAAAAGTTCATCTCTTAATTAATATGGAAACATTCGTTTCCATATTTTTTTATAATATTATAAACAAACTACGATCTAACAAAGAATTCTAAAATATTTTTTTGGAATACTTGAAATCAAAGAAGTAGAATTAGTGATACAATACAATACAATTAAATTAACAAATCTAAAAAAAGCCAAATAAAATTTACCGTGCTAAAACAAAATTTCATTTTATTGATAAAAACAATTCTGAAAATTTGGCCTTAGTTTCGATGAAAAGTAAAGTAAAATGGAGTGAAAGATCCGATCTCAAGTGGATATCCAGAGTCCAACCCCATTTGACCGTGGTTTTTTTTTGTCAACTACTTAGTTTATATTAATTCTAAATAAGCATCCATTTTACAACTGATTCAGAGCAATTATCTCTTGCCTTCTTGGCCAGATCATCTGCCAAAATGTTAGCTTGTCTAGATACATGTCTACAAGAACTACCTATCCATCTTTGGAGCAGAAACAAAATATTAGAGATTGTGGGAGCTATCGGGTGATGGATCCATTTAGGGTGCACTTGCTCTTCGTATTTCTGGGCTTGCTGTAGCCAGTGTATTAGCTGCCGCGAGTGTGAGCAGAAGGTTACCTCAGAATATCCCAATCTTCGCAATTGCATTAATGCTTATTTAAGAGCTTGAGCCTCTCCAGCTAATGGCGTTGGGAGAGGGTCCATTCTTCCACTTCCTACCACCTGAGTAATTCCTAATTGATTTTTTACGGCCCATCTGTAACCTCCCGACTCTCCCTCTGCTTTCCATGAGGCATCCACATAGCAACATACACTTTGAGTGCTCCTTCCACGGCCTATCCGACTTGTGTTTTCCTTGATTATTGTTGGAGTGGCTTCACCATTTGCCATATTTGCATCCTGCCATAAGATACTGTCAGTATAAGATTTATGGACTATATCAGGAATCATTAGGCGTCTATTTCGAAAAAGTAAATTGTTTCTAGCTTTCCATATGTTTCATCCCAAAAATTGGAAGATGGATTTTTTTCCAGGTTTTGTAAAACATGAGCTCAGATATTATATATGGGACTGTGTCTTCTCTTCAGGAATCGATCTGATGTCCAGTGAGCTCCCAAACTTCCTTTACCACTCGACAAGTGAATAACATGTGCTTTAGAGATTTTGTTTCCTCTTGACAAACACCACATGTGTTCTGAATTGGAATCATTTTGCTTAGATTCTGAGCTGTGGGCAAGGCGTCGTGCGCAACTCTCCACCAAAATTGCTTTATCTTGAGAGGGGCTTCTATCTGCCAGATTTCCTTATATAAAGTTGCTAGAGTAGCCTGGTGCGACGATCCTTCACTAGTGAGACACTTACATCTCCTTTCTTTAATTACGTGGTAACCACTCTTTACGTTGTATCCTCCATCCTTTGTGCCTCTCCAGGATATAAAGTCTCTCCTGCTCCAATCATTTGGCTTTATACTCTTAATGAGCTCAACGTCTTCTCGGCAAAAGTAATTGTTGAGTAAGGCGTGATCCCACTGTCTGGTTCTGGATATAAGAAGATCACATACCCTTAAGCCCCTTTGTGCTAGTTGACCTTTCTTCCTTGGTGGCATATGTCTTCCTGTTGGGATCCAATTATCTGTCCATACGCTAATGTCCTCCCTACTTCCCACTTGCCAATATACTCCTTTCCTCATAACTTCATTACCTTGGTGAATGCTTCTCCAAGCCTCGCTAGGTCTTTTTCCTAACTTGGCTTCAAGAAGGGTATATGAGGGATAATATTTTGCTTTGTATATTCTAGCAGTAAGCTGTCTGGATTTTGGATCATTCTCCATCCTTACTTTGCCAGCAATGCTAAATTAAACGCACTGAGGTCTCTTAGCCCCATCTCTCCTTCCTTCTTAGATTATGTGATCTTCTTCCATGGTATCCAAGGGATTTTCCTTCTATCCACTGACTCGACCAAAATAACTGCCTCACAATATGCTCTATCTTGTTAAATATTGACCTCGACAAGAAGAAGCAAGACATTGTGTATGTGGGAAGGGCCTGAATGACTGTCTGTATGAGAGTTTCCTTTCCAGAAGGGGAGAGAAATTTGGCATACCAGTTTTCCACTTTTGCTTTAACCCTCTGAATAATGTACGAGAAGCTTGTTGTTTTCCGTTTACAAATGTCTTCCGGTAAGCCTAAGTATTTGTTGAATCCTCCCACATTACTTATTTTCAGATTTTCTATTATTCTTTCCTTCAGCTCCCGGCTTACTCCTCTACCAAAAGAAATGGAAGACTTATGAAAATTGACCTTTTGCCTAGACATTCTACCATAGTTCTCCAAGACTGAAAGCAGAGCTCGGAATAAAATGTGAATCATCAGCAAATAAAATGTGAGAAACCGTCCATTATGACTAGCTCTAAAGCCATGAAGGGTTCCCTGACTAACTTGTTGATGTATAAGATAAGATAATCCCTCCGAGCATATAAGGTATAAATAGGGAGAGAGGGGATCACCTTGGCGGATTCCACATTTGGGCTTGATATTTCCTTCAGGAGCTCCGTTGATGAGAATTGAGTAAGTTGGAGACGTGATGCAGGCTTGGATCCAGTCCCTCCATTTATCTGAAAAACCCAATTTCCCCAGCATAAGATCAATATACTCCCAACTTACTTTGTCAAACGCTTTGGTAATATCTAGTTTTATAGCCATGAAGGGTTCAATTTAAGTGTCTGGTCTTAAGAGAATGGAGGAGCTCATGTGCAATTAGCACGTTATCCGTGATCAACTGCCCTGGAATAAACGTTGTTTGATTCTCTGAGATTATAGTTGGTAGCCAGGGTTAAAGTCTCTCTGCCAAAATTTTTGAAATGATCTTATAAACTACATTGCAGAGGCTTATAGGTTTGTAATCCTTGACCATGGCTGGGTTGTTAATTTTAGGAATAGGGCAGATAAGTGTGTGATTTATCTGAGGGTAAAAGTACCCATATCTGAAAAAATGCTCAACAAGATTAACCACACCTTTGCCTATGGTTTCCCAGTGGTGCTTATAGAAGCCAGCGTTGAATCCATCCGGGCTCGAGCTTTTGTTTATACTCATCTTTGATAACACTTCCTTTATCTCCTCTTCTGTTACATCCCTCACCAGAGCCATGTTCATTTCTTGCGTCACTCGAGGTCCCAGGTCTTGCAGTACCTGTGGAGTATTACCATAACCATTAGATGCAAAAAGGTTTTCAAAGTATTGACAAGTTAAATTCTTAATCTCTTCATCCAGGCAGAGCTCAGCTCCTTCTTCATTTCTAAGCACTAATATGCGATTGTTAATTCTTCTGTGGACAACTTTGGAGTGGAAAAACTTAGTATTCATGTCCCCAGCAGCAAGCCATTGGATCCTACTTTTTGTTCTCCAATATTCTTTTTCTAGCCAGTATTGTTGATGAAGCTCTCTTTTCAAATCCTGGATATAAGAAAAATCTATTTGAGGACTCTCATAAGCTTGAGCTAGATGTACCTTTAGCTCTTCAATTCGTTTCCTGGAGTTGATGTTACTATTCCTTCTCCAACGTGCCAATCTCTATTTGCAATGTTGAAGCGCCTTATTTAGTTGCCACAGATTGCAGTATTGGCCACTCTCTATCCAGGATTTCCTGACTTCATTATGGACCTCAGCTATGTTCCTCCACCTATTATCATATTTGAATAGCCTCCTTCCTTGGCTTCTTTGGGATTCAGTTTGAAGCAGCAGAGGCTGATGGTTTAATCCTATTCATTGGAGAACTCCCACAGTTGCAGTGGGATACATGTCTATCCAGCTTGCATTCACCATCGCCCTGTCGATTCTCGTCTGAATGGTTTGATTGTTCATGTTCCCTATTCAAGAGAATTTGCTTCCTTTTGTTGGTAGATCCCTCAGGCCCCAAGCATTAATGAACTGATTGAAGGTTATAAAAGAAGCCACTCCTCTATTGGGTCCTCCCTTCTTCTCCTCGTTGTTGCGGATATCGTTAAAGTCCCATATAACCAGCTTGGGGCTACTCCCATGTTCACTATTAATAGCTTCCCACTCCATCTGATTCCACATCCTTCTTATAGCTACTCTATACGGGTTACCATATATGTACATGATTCCAAAAGAGCGAGCACCTTCCTTGACCAAAATATTAGTTCTGTTAAGCGAAGCTTGCCCAACTACTATACAGGAGATCGTAGACTGCCAAAAAATTGCCATGCCTCCACTAGAACCCACCGCCGAGACTATCAGATAGTTATCATACTTAAGTTGCTTCCCTACTAGCTGTACATAGCTATCTACATTCTTCGTTTCCACGAGGAACACGATATCAGGATTGAAGGAGTTCTTGATATCCTTTAGGTATTGCATTGTGAGGGGGTTCCTCAGCCCCTAACAATTCCAGTGTAATATCCTCATGGCTCCTGTGATGGTTTAAGGCAAACCACCAAACCATCATTCTCTGAAACGTTTTCTGCTCTGATTCTACTTCTCTTCTCATCTATATCCGGCTGAGATTCTGATAACTTCTTTTTTGTACCTTTATATTGCAAGGCATCCAGACCTTCTCCATAACCTAGATGTTCCTCGATCTCTCTTAACTCCTCTTCCCCTTCTATCTGATTACGAGTATGCTCCTTCTCATGTTTCAGAGCTTTGTCCTTAGAAGAGCTATCAGTCTTTCCTGTGATCTCGTTTTCATTCATGTTGCCCTCCTGCAATGTTATATCCATTCCAGTTGTGGTGTGAATATCTTCTTGTCCCATATGAGAGCTAATTTTCTCCAATCTAGTTGTGGAAGTTCCTTCCGAGCAAGACGGCGTGGCATGTGTGAGGGCCCCACAATTTCTGCAGAACTTCTTAAGCCTTTGATACATGAATCTCAGCATTCTTGGCTCCCTATCCTTCTCCAACTCCACTAGCCTGCTAAATCTAATTTTTGTGTCTATGTCCATCGTGACCTTCACCTTCACCATCGCATATAGAGTTTTTGATGGTTCCTGAATGTAAACAGTTGAAGCATGTCCCATTGATTTCCCAATATCTTTGATAATTGTTTCTCTTCTCAGGTGGTCCGGCAGGTCGAGAATCAGAACCCACATTGTGATCTTTCTCAAGAAGGTCGGTTCATGCCTATTACTCCACTTATCTACAACTAACATCCAGTCCCTAAAATTCCATGGTCCTCCTTCTAGAACATTATTCAGGTCGTCCTCAGAGTCAAAGAAGAACTGAATACTACCATCATCCAATACATGTCCTCTGACCTTACCTTCCACACGCCAAGCTTTAGGCAAAAGGGCTTTCATATATTTGGGGTTTTGGTATGTTGGGTTTAGTCCTTTGACGATGAGGTTGCGGCTTCGATTTTCCTCCTCCATCGCTAGAGTAGAGGACGAGAGGCGAAGCGGCGCTTTCTCTGATCTGAGTGTGAGCTTCTGAAAGTATTTTCAATTGGCGTCCTTCTCCATTTGATCCGGAAGCTAGCTTACAACCAAGAGATAGACAGAGAAACTGAGCGAATAGAGAGGAAGCGAAAGTTTTGTAAAGGGTTTAACAAATTTTGAGAATCATTCGAAGAGATCGCTGACTAGATGAATCGCCTCGAAGATTCTAGGGCTTCGGACGAAGATATAAATTTTTACTCAACAACCCACAGTTGACTCTGGTTTGGTTGTAAATAAGTGAACTTTGACCAAATTTTTGATATTTTGATAATTTTTTGCTTTAGAGAAAATTGCAAAAAAAATTAAAACAAAGAAACATGTATTACAGCAAACTTCTAAAGCATGAAGTGTAATACAGCAATTGACCCAATTGACCCAATTGCAACCAAATTCGCAAAGTTTTGTTTGAATATGAAACAAGAACAACATTCCTTAGTTCACAAAAAATAATCAGAATCGTTAAGATTATATCACGTGTAAACAAGACATAGAGAAAAACCGTTAGTATTTATTTATTTTATGTAAATAGAACCGATTCCGACAGAGAATGGGTCTATTTCTTCTGATCGTGATGGATCGGCTCTGATATTCATCGCAACGGGATGTTCGAGCGCAGTTCCCAATGCAAATTGCAATGTGCTTGATCCAGCGATCCGATAGTCCCTGCTATGTTTGCTCGCAGTCGCTTTCTATCCCTCCAGACAGGAATCCTAATTACAGGTACATTCTCCTCTTTTTTCGTATCTTTCTAGTTTGATTCTCTGGTGATTACAATGCGAGTATGGACTTGTTGTTAATTGGGGTTTATGCACTAGAAAGTAGAGAGAAGTTTCTCCAATTGTTTTTTGTTTCCATATGACACTGAGCTAATTCGAATTCTGTAAGGTTGAGATCAGGATTTAAGGTTGGGATCGGGATCACTTAGTTGTGTTCCCTTAATCTGTGTAGCACATTCAAATAGTCTACTTTGATCCATGGTTGAGTTGACTCATATAAAACCCTATTAAGATTGTGTGTGCCGCTTGATTAGGTCCATCTTATAGCTGATTTGTCATCTAGACTAGTTCTAGGTTGTCTCTTCATTGCAAGATATTACTTTTGGCAGGGGAAACACTTCACTGCTCATTGATTATTGCCCAACTGATGGCACACATAAATCCTTCGTTGGTTTACTCTTCACAAGATTCCTCAAGTTGATTCTCTAAGTCACCACGAAATCGTTCAGTTTCTCTTTGTTTTGTCGGTGTGATGTCTCCGTTGAGATCTCCTTTTCCTGAATGCTGTAGTAACATGCTTGATATATATATTAAGAAATCTGAAATGAACTAAATTCTAAATCTTGGATTGTAATTTTCGAGTTTTCCTACTTTGAAACCGGATCTCTCAGTGTGTATGAGGATTAATATTGCATGAACTGCAGATAAATTTGACACACGAACATGCTGATGCAGTTCTTGGCTTGGATGATATACGTTCCGTGCAACCATTTAGTCCTACCAATGATATAGATCATACTCCAATTTTCGTAAGCCAACATGCGATGGACAGGTAATGACATCTAAATTTTCATGGTCTTTGGAAATTTCAGTTTGACCTTTTTATACCTTGCAACAGTCGTTTTCGACAATGACATGCTTTTCTGAAAACAGCCTTGCTGTGAAGTTCCCGTATTTGGTTCAAAAGAAACTTAAAGAAGGCCAAGAAGTTAGGCGAGTAGCACAACTGGATTGGAGAGTAATTGAAGAAGACGGTGAAAAGCCATTTGTAGCTTCAGGCTTATCATTCACGCCCCTTCCAGTAAGTTTCTCAAAACCTCTACAGAATCATGTCTACCTGCTGATATATGTGGTGACTCAATCTCATTGCTTGTATTAATACTCGTGTAGGTAATGCATGGAGAAGACTATGTCTGTCTTGGTTTCCTTTTTGGTGAAAATTCAAGAGTCGCGTATATATCAGATGTATCACGCTTTCCTCCAAACACAGAGTATGATAAGTGTGACAAATTTCTCTCTGCATTTATGTTTCGATATGCTCGAAGATGATGTCTCAGACTTCCTTTGCCTTTGGATATACAGTTATATCAAAATCTGGTGGTGGGAAATTAGATCTCCTTATCTTGGATACATTATATAAGGTACCACAGAAACTAAATTTTGAATTCTTTTGTTGATATGAGGTGATTTTTCACACTCTTTCTCTTTTCCTTTAATATGTTTGCAGACAGGATCCCACAACACTCACTTATGTTTCCCACAGGTTAGCTTAATTTGAAGGATGTGTTTTTATATTTCATTTTATGCTATTTTTTTGTTACCTATAGACACTAGATACGATCAAAAGACTGAGTCCGAGAAGGGCTCTTTTAATCGGAATGACTCACGAGTTTGATCACCACAAAGACAACGAGTTTCTTGAAGAATGGTCTAAAAGGTAGAAAATTGCCACTCACATTATTATCTATCTGAAGAATCCATGAATTAAAGAGAGGAGTGATCTTGTGTTGTTGCAATGTTTGGTTTGTTAGGGAAGGGATTTTAGTAAAACTCGCGCATGATGGCTTGAGAGTTCCAATAGACCTATGAATTAAGAGGTTAACAAATGATTACTTGTCCTTCTCTTTTAGAAAACTAAGATTATATAATTGCATTTTGGTTCATTGAATGTATTTAGGTTGAATCTATCTAGTCTAATATATAATGAGAGAGTTAGCTCTCTCCATAT